>JAKCOZ010000351.1:166490-226732 GCA_022605955.1 Rallus limicola | reverse complement strand
ACAGGGCTTGGGTGACCCCAAACCCCCCCCAGAAGGACCCACACTGAGGGGCCTGGGGGGGGTTTGGGGGGGGGGGGGGGTGTCTGGGGGACCCCTCCCTCCTCTTTTGGGGTGCTGGGGGGGGTCCCAAGCACCCATGGGTGTCCCCAAAAGGGTTGGGGGGACCCCTGAGGCCACCGGGGGGGGGGAAATAAGTTAAAAGCTCTTGGGGTGGGGGGGTGGGGGGGTGGGTCCTGGGGGGGGTCCTGGGGGGGTCCTGGAGCCCCCTCCCCTCGTGTTTTGGGGTGCTGGGGGGGTCCATGGGTGATGGGTGCTCACTCAGTTCACCAGGAGAGCGTTGTCTTGGAGAGGAGCCCTGTGGGTGGGGGGGAACTGGGATGAACTGGGGGGAAAGGGGTGGGGGGGGCCACGGACAAAGGGGGAGGGGGGGGGGGAAGGGGGAGGGGCACCCACAAAGGGGGGGAGGGGCACAGGCACCCACAAAGGAGGGGGAGGGGGTTGAGGGGGCACCCACAAAGGGGGGGAGGGGCACGGGGTGGGGGAGGGGGCACCCAAATGGGGGGGGGGGGAGGGGCACCCATAAAGGGGGGGGGGGGGAGGAGGAGGGGCACCCACAAAGGGGGGGGGAAGGGGGATTGAGGGGCACCCACTAAGGGATGGGGGGGGGGGAAGGGGGAGGGGCACCCACAAAGGAGGAGGGGGGGTGGGGAGGAGGGGCACCCTCAAAGGGGGGGGGGGGGGGGAAGGGGGGAGGGGCACCCACAAAGGAGGAGGGGGTGGGGAGGAGGGGCACCCTCAAAGGGGGGGGGGGGGAAGGGGGAGGGGCACCCACAAAGGAGGAGGGGGTGGGGAGGAGGGGCACCCTCAAAGGGGGGGGGGGGGAAGGGGGGAGGGGCACCCACAAAGGAGGAGGGGGTGGGAGGAGGGGCACCCTCAAAGGGGGGGGGGGGGGGGAAGGGGGAGGGGCACCCACAAAGGAGGGGGGGGAGGGGGGAGGGGCACCCACAAAGGAGGAGGGGGGTGGGGAGGAGGGGCACCCTCAAAGGGGGGGGGGGGGGGAAGGGGGAGGGGCACCCACAAATGGGGGGGGGGGGGGGGTGGAGGGGCACGGGGCGGGGGGAGGGGGCACCCACAAAGGGGGACAGGGTGGGGGGGGGAGGAGGGGCACCCACAAATGGGGGGGGGAGGGGAGGAGGAGGGGGCACCCACAAAGGGGGGGGGGGGGCGAGAGAGGGAGGGGCACCCACTAAGGGGTGGGGGTGAGAGGGAGGGGCACCCACTAAGGGGTGGGGGTGAGAGGGAGGGGCACCCAGAAAGGAGGGGAGGGGAGGGGGAGGTGCACCCACAAAGGGGGGGGGGGGAGAGGAGGAGGGGGCACCCACAAATGGGGGGGGGGAGGGGGGGAAGAGGGCACCCACAAAGGGGGGGGGGGGGGGCAAGGGTGAGGGGGGGGAGGGGCACCCACAAAGGAGGGGGGGGGGGGCCAAGGGCGAGGGGGGGGGGAGGGGGAGGGGCACCCACAAAGGGGGGGGGGGGGGGGGCACCCACAAAGGGGGGGGGGGAGGGGAGGAGGGGCACCCACAAAGGGGGGGGGCAACCCACAAAGGAGGGAGGGGGGGGGGAGGAGGAGGGGCACCCACAAGGCGGGGGGGGGGGGATAAAGGGGAGGGGGCAAAGGAGGACAAGGGTGTCCCAGAGCACCCCAACCCCCCTGAGATGAGCCCATGGGACCCTAAAGCACCCCCCTATCCCCCCCCCCACCCCCCCAAAATCTGGGTGTCCCCCCCCCTGACCTCTCACAGCAGCAGAAGAGGGAGCAGGAGGCGGCGCTGTCTCGCCGGAACTTTCCAGATTTGGGGCTGTCCTGGCACTGGGCGATGTAGGTGTGAAGCTGGGAGATGATGGGACCTTCACCCTCACACTGGTGCTGCAGGAGAGAAACACCCCAAAATTGAGCCAAACCTGGGGTGATTCACCCCAAAAACCCAGCTTGAGGTCCTCATCTTGATGGTCTCCCTAGATTTGGGTGGGGGAAACTGACCCAAAATTGGGATTATTTGACCCAAAAATGGATGTTCCCCAAAAAAACCCATCTTGAGGGTCCTCACCTTGATGGTCTCGTAGACTTGGGAGGGGGAAATGACCCAAATTTGGGATTATTTGACCCAAAAATGGGAAGTTCCCATAAAAAACCATCTTGAGGTCCTCACCTTGATGGTCTCCTAGATTTGGATGGGGGGAAACTGACCCTAAAATGGGGTGATTCACCCCAAAAACCATCTTGAGGTCCTCACCTTGATGATCTTATAGACTTGGGAGGAGAAACTGACCCAAAATTGGGATGATTCACCCCAAAAACCCATCTTGAGATCCTCATCTTGATGTTCTCCTAAAATTGGGAGGGGAAACTGACCCAAATTTGGGATTATTTGACCCAAAAATGGGATATTCCCCCAAAAAAACCCATCTTGAGGTCCTCACCTTGATGGTCTCCTAGATTTGGATGGGGAAACTGACCCAAAAATGGGATGATTCACCCCAAAACCCATCTTGAGGTCCTCACCTTGATGATCTTATAGACTTGGGAGGAGAAACTGACCCAAAATTGGGATGATTCACCCCAAAAACCCAACTTGAGGTCTTCACCTTGATGGTCTCCTAGATTTGGATGGGGAAACTGACCCAAAAATGGATGATTCACCCCAAAACCCATCTTGAGGTCCTCACCTTGATGGTCACGTAGACTTGGGAGGGGGAAATGACCCAAATTTGGGATTATTTGACCCAAAAATGGGATGTTCCCCCAAAAAAAACCCATCTTCAGGTCCTCACCATGATGGTCTCCTAGATTTGGGTGGGGAAACAGACCCAAAATTGGGATTATTTGACCCAAAAATGGGATATTCCCACAAAAAAACCCATCTTGAGGTCCTCACCATGATGGTCTCATAGACTTGGGAGGGGGGAAATGACCCAAATTTGGGATGATTCACCCCAAAAACCCATCTTGAGGTCCTCACCTTGATGGTCTCCTAGATTTGGGAAGGGAAAATGACCCAAATTTGGGATTATTTGACCCAAAAATGGGATGTTCCCCCCAAAAAACCCATCTTGAGGTCCTCACCATGATGGTCTCATAGACATGGGAGGAGAAACTGATCCAAAATTGGGATGATTCACCCCAAAAACCCATCTTGAGGTCCTCATCTTGATGGTCTCCTAGACTTGGGAGTGGAAACTGACCCAAAATTGGGATTATTTGACCCAAAAATGGGATATCCCCCCAAAAAAAAACCCATCCTGAGGTCCTCATCTTGATGGTCTCCTAGATTTGGGAGGGGGAAATGACCCAAATTTGGGATTATTTGACCCAAAAATGGGATGTTCCCCCCAAAAAAACCCATCCTGAGGTCCTCACCTTGATGGTCTCCTAGATTTGGGTGGGGAAACTGACCCTAAAATGGGATGATTCACCCCAAAAACCCCATCCTGAGGTCCTCACCTTGATGGTCTCCTAGGATTTGGGAGTGGGAAATAACCCAAATTTGGGATTATTTGACCCAAAAATGGGATGTTCCCCCAAAAAACCCATCTTGAGGTCCTCACCATGATGGTCTCCTAGATTTGGGTGGGGAAACTGACCCAAAATTGGGATTATTTGACCCAAAAATGGGATGTTCCCACAAAAAAACCCATCTTGAGGTCCTCACCATGATGGTCTCATAGACTTGGGAGGAGAAACTGACCCAAAATTGGGATGATTCACCCCAAAAACCCATCTTGAGGTCTTCATCTTGATGGTCTCCTAGATTTGGGAGGGAAAACTGACCCAAATGTGGGATTATTTGACCCAAAAATGGGATATTCCCCCAAAAAAAACCCATCTTGAGGTCCTCTCCTTGATGGTCTCCTAGATTTGGGAGGGAAAGCTGACCCAAAAATTGGGATGATTCACCCCAAAACCCCATCCTGAGGTCCTCACCTTGATGTTCTCCTAGATTTGTGTGAGGAAAATGACCCAAAAATGGGATGTTCCTCCCCAAAACCCCATCTTGAGGTCCTCACCTTGATGTTCTCCTAGATTTGTGTGGGGAAACCGACCCAAAAATGGGATGTTCCTCCCCAAAAGCCCATCTTGAGGTCCCTCACCTTGATGTCTCCTAGATTTAGGTAGGGAAACCGACCCAAAAATGGGATGTTCCTCCCCAAAACCCCATCCTGATGTCCTCACCTTGATGGTCTTGTAGATACCTTGATGTTCTCCTAGATTGTGTGAGGAAAATGACCCAAAAATGGGATGTTCCTCCCCAAAAACCCATCCTGATGTCCTCACCTTGATGTTCTCCTAGATTTAGGTGGGGAAAACTGACCAAAAAATGGGATGTTCCTCCCCAAAAACCCATCCTGATCTCCTCACCTTGATGTTCTCATAGATTTGTGTGAGGAAAATGACCCAAAAATGGGATGTTCCTCCCCAAAACCCATCCTGATGTCCTCACCTTGATGTTCTCCTAGATTTAGGTAGGGAAACCGACCCAAAAATCGGATGTTCCTCCCCAAAAGCCCATCTTGAGGTCCTCACCTTGATGTTCTCCTAGATTTAGATGGGGAAACTGACCAAAAAAATGGGATGTTCCTCCCCAAAACCCCATCCTGATGTCCTCACCTTGATGTTTCTCCTAGATTTGTGTGAGGAAAATGACCCAAAAATGGGATGTTCCTCCCCAAAAACCCATCTTGAGGTCCTCACCTTGATGGTCTCCTAGATTTAGGTAGGGAAACCGACCCAAAAATGGGCTGTTCCTCTCCAAAAACCCATCTTGAGGTCCTCACCTTGATGGCCTTGTAGATACCTTGATGTTCTCCTAGATTTGTGTGGGGGAAACCGACCCAAAAATGGGAATGTTCCTCCCCAAAAGCCCATTCTGAGGTCCTCACCTGATGTTCTCCTAGATTTAGGTGGGGAAACCAACCCAAAAATGGGATGTTCCTCCCCAAAACCCCATCTTGAGGTCCTCACCTTGATGTTCTCCTAGATTTGTGTGAGGAAAATGACCCAAAAATGGGATGTTCCTCCCCAAAACCCCATCCTGATCTCCTCACCTTGATGTTCTCCTAGGTTTAGGTAGGGAAACTGACCCAAAAATGGGATGTTCCTCCCCAAAACCCATCTTGAGGTCCTCACCTTGATGGTCTCCTAGATTTGTGTGAGGAAAATGACCCAAAAATCGGATGTTCCTGCCCAAAAGCCCATCCTGAGGTCCTCACCTTGATGGCCTTGTAGATACCTTGATGGTCCTCCTAGATTTAGGTGGGGAAACCGACCCAAAAATGGGATGTTCCTCCCCAAAAGCCCATCCTGAGGTCCTCACCTTGATGGCCTTGTAGATACCGTGATGTTTCTCCTAGATTTGTGTGAGGGAAAATGACCCAAAAATGGGATGTTCCTCCCCAAAAACCCATCTTGAGGTCCTCACCTTGATGTTCTCCTAGATTAAGGTAGGGAAACCGACCCAAAAATGGGATGTTCCTCCCCAAAAACCCATCTTGAGGTCCTCACCTTGATGTTCTCCTACATTTGTGTGAGGAAAATGACCCAAAAATGGGATGTTCCTCCCCAAAACCCATCTTGAGGTTCTCACCTTGATGTTCTCCTAGATTTAGGTAGGGGAAACCAACCCAAAAATGGTCTGTTCCACCCCAAAAGCCCATCCTGAGGTGTCCTCTCACCTTGATGGTCTCGTAGGAGCCGGTGATGAGGGCGATGAAGAGGCTGAGCACCATGTAGATGAAGAGGCTGATGAAGGTGTAGAGGTACACCTGGCTGAACAGCCACACCAAGTAGCTGTTCTGCTGCATCTCCGCGAAGGTGACAAACATGTCGTCCCCGTTGATGAGGGAGAAGAGACACTCGGACACCATGGACAGGGACCTGAACTGGGGAGGGGACAAGAGATAAGAGGAGATGAGAAGCTTGGGAGATAGCTGGAGGAGCCACCTTGGTTTCCTCTTCCAACACAGCTTGGGTGCTCCTTGATGGGGAGTAAAGCTCCTTGATGGGTTCTCCTCCATCCCTGTGTCCATCTCTTCCTAAATTTGGGGTGGGGGGACCACTGGGATGGAGGAGATAAGAGATAAGAGGAGATAAGAAGCTTGGGAGATAGCTGGAGGAACCACCTTGCTTCCTCTTCCAACACAGGTTGGGTGCTCCTTGGTGGGGCACAAACCCTCCTTGATGGGTTTCTCCTCCCTCCCCATGTCCATCTCTTCCTAAATTTGGGGTGGGGGGGACCACTGGGATGGAGGAGATGAGAGATAAGAAGCTTGGGAGATGGTTGGAGGCACCATGTTGGTGGTTCTCCTTCCAAGTTGGGTGCTCCTTGATGGGGACTAAAGCTCCTCCAAGGTTCCTCCTCCATCCCTGTGTCCATCTCTTCCCAAATCTGGGGTGGGAGGACACACAGGGATGGAGGAGAGAAGAGATAAGAAGCTTGGGAGATGGTTGGAGGCACCATGTTGGTGGTTCTCCTTCCAAGCTGGGTGCTCCTTGATGGGGAGTAAAGCTCCTTGATGGGTTCTCCTCCATCCCTGTGTCCATCTCTTCCAAATTTGGGGTGGGAGGACCACTGGGATGGAGGAGAGAAGAGATAAGAAGCTTGGGAGATGGTTGGAGGCACCATGTTGGTGGTTCTCCTTCCAACTTGGGTGCTCCTTGATGGGGAGTAAAGCTCTTTGATGGGTTCTCCTCCATCCCTGTGTCCATCTCTTCCCAAATTTGGGGTGGGGGGGACAACTGGGATGGGGGAGAAGCCTCCACAGAGCCAAGACTTGGACACCATGGAGAGGGAGTGGAACTGGGATGAGATAAGAGATAAGAAGTTTGGGAGATAGCTTGAAGAACCACCTTGCTTCTCCTTCCAACCCAGCTTGGGTGCTCCTAAAATGGGGACTAAATGCTCCTCCAAGGTTCCTCCTCCATCCCTGTGTCCATCTCTTCCCAAATTTGGGGCGGGGGGACCACTGGGATGGAGGAGATGAGAGATAAGAAGCTTGGGAGATGGTTGGAGGCACCATGTTGGTGGTTCTCCTTCCAAGTTGGGTGCTCCTTGATGGGGACTACAGCTCCTTGATGGGTTCTCCTCCATCCCTGTGTCCATCTCTTCCCAAATTTGGGGTGGGAGGACACACAGGGATGGAGGAGAGAAGAGATAAGAAGCTTGGGAGATGGTTGGAGGCACCGTGTTGGTGGTTCTCCTTCCAAGTTGGGTGCTCCTTGATGGGGACTACAGCTCCTTGATGGGTTCTCCTCCATCTCTGTGTCCATCTCTTCCTAAATTTGGGGGGTGGGGGGGACCACTGGGATGGAGGAGATGAGTGATAAGAAGCTTGGGAGATGGTTGGAGGCACCATGTTGGTGGTTCTCCTTCCAAGCTGGGTGCTCCTTGATGGGGAGTAAAGCTCCTTGATGGGTTCTCCTCCATCCCTGTGTCCATCTCTTCCCAAATCTGGGGTGGGGGGACCACTGGGATGGAGGAGATGAGAGATAAGAAGCTTGGGAGATGGTTGGAGGCACCATGTTGGTGGTTCTCCTTCCAAGTTGGGTGCTCCTTGATGGGGACTAAAGCTCTTTGATGGGTTCTCCTCCATCCCTGTGTCCATCTCTTCCCAAATTTGGGGTGGGGGGACCACAGGGATGGAGGAGATGAGAGATAAGAAGCTTGGGAGATGGTTGGAGGCACCATGTTGGTGGTTCTCCTTCCAAGTTGGGTGCTCCTTGATGGAGTTTAAAGCTCCTTGATGGGTTCTCCTCCATCCCTGTGTCCATCTCTTCCCAAATTTGGGGTGGGGGGACCACTGGGATGGAGGAGATGAGAGATAAGAAGCTTGGGAGATGGTTGGAGGCACCATGTTGGTGGTTCTCCTTCCAAGTTGGGTGCTCCTTGATGGAGTTTAAAGCTCCTTGATGGGTTCTCCTCCATCCCTGTGTCCATCTCTTCCCAAATTTGGGGTGGGGGGACCACTGGGATGGAGGAGATGAGAGATAAGAAGCTTGGGAGATGGTTGGAGGCACCATGTTGGTGGTTCTCCTTCCAAGTTGGGTGCTCCTTCATGGAGTTTAAAGCTCCTTGATGGGTTCTCCTCCATCCCTGTGTCCATCTCTTCCTAAATTTGGGGTGGGAGGACCTCTGGGATGGAGGAGAAGCCTCCACAGAGGTGGTACCTTGACGTGGTAGGGTCCCAAGACGATCCATCCACAGAAGCAGTAGCCCAGGTAGATGACAGCCACGCAGCAGCAGAAGCGGATGACATTGGGTAGGGCCACCCGTAAGGTGACAATGAGGATCTGGATTTGGGAGAGGAACAAGAAGAACCCCCCCATTGGGACCTCCTCTCCCTGTGTCCCATAGATGGGACAGCACTAAGGAGGGGTGAAGGGTGGTGAGGACATCTCAGGTGACCCCAAAAAGTCCTTCAGAGGTGGTGGGATCAAGCTGAGCTTGGAAGGAAGCTGATGACCACCGCTGATGGTGGTCTCCAGAATTTGGAGGGGGGTATCACCCCCCCCCCACCCACCCTCTCACCCACCCACCTTCTCCTGGTGTAACTCACGTTGTACTTCTGGAAGAAGGTGAGGTAACGGATCACCCCCACCCAAACCAGGAGCGTGGAGGTCCCCAGCAGGATGCTGCAGACGTCGTAGCTGGCGAAGTTCTACCAAGGAGAAGAAGAAGCATCAAGGTGTGGTCATCAAAGTCCCACCAAACACCATCCCAAAGGGAAAAGGGAGGAATTATGGGGTCCTCCTTCATCCAGGACCCCTCTGGAGGGACATCTCCATGGTCACAGCTTCACCAGGGGTGGAGAACCCATGGAGAACCCTCAGGAGAAGCTTCACCAGGGGTGGAAACCACATGGAGAACCCCCAGGAGAAGGTTTTTAACCCAAAACCATCCCCACACCCAGCAGCTCCTGGATCTCTCAGACCTCCCAGCTTGTTTCCCAGTAATCCCAGTAAGCTTGGACTCGATTCCAATCTTCATGATGGTTCCTCAGATGGTGAGGACATCCCTGATGACCAGGAGGAGGTACCCAAACACCATCCCAATGGGAAAAGGAAGGAATTATGGGGTCCTCCTTCATCCAGGACCTCTCTGGAGGGACATCTCCATGGTCACAGCTTCACCAGGGGTGGAGAACCCATGGAGAACCCTCAGGAGAAGCTTCACCAGGGGTGGAAACCACATGGAGAACCCCCAGGAGAAGGTTTTTAACCCAAAACCATCCCCACCCCAGCAGCTCCTGGATCCCTGAGACCTCCCAGCTTGTTCCCCAGTAATCCCAGTAACCTTGGACTCGATTCCAATCTTCATGATGGTTCCTCAGATGGTGAGGACATCCCTGATGACCAGGAGGAGGTACCCAAACCCCATCCCAAAGGGAAAAGGAAGGAATTATGGGGTCCTCCTTCATCCAGGACCCCTCTGGAGGGACATCTCCATGGTCACAGCTTCACCAGGGGTGAAGAACCCATGAAGAACCCTCAGGAGAAGCATCACCAGGAGTGGAAACCACATGGAGAACCCCCAGGAGAAGGTTTTTAACCCAAAACCATCCCCACCCCAGCAGCTCCTGGATCTCTCAGACCTCCCAGCTTGTTTCCCAGTAATCCCAGTAACCTTGGACTCAATTCCAATCTTCATGATGGTTCCTCAGATGGTGAGGACATCCCTGATGACCAGGAGGAGGTACCCAAACACCATCCCAAAGGGAAAAGGAAGGAATTATGGGGTCCTCCTTCATCCAGGACCCCTCTGGAGTGACATCTCCATGGTCACAGCTTCAGCAGGGGTGGAGAACCCATGAAGAACCCTCAGGAGAAGCATCACCAGGAGTGGAAACCACATGGAGAACCCCCAGGAGAAGGTTTTTAACCCAAAACCATCCCCACCCCAGCAGCTCCTGGATCTCTCAGACCTCCCAGCTTGTTTCCCAGTAATCCCAGTAACCTTGGACTCGATTCCAATCTTCATGATGGTTCCTCAGATGGTGAGGACATCCCTGATGACCAGGAGGAGGTACCCAAACCCCATCCCAAAGGGAAAAGGAAGGAATTATGGGGTCCTCCTTCATCCAGGACCTCTCTGGAGGGACATCTCCATGGTCACAGCTTCACCAGGGGTGGAGAACCCACGGAGAACCCTCAGGAGAAGCTTCACCAGGGGTGGAAACCACATGGAGAACCCCCAGGAGAAGGTTTTTAACCCAAAACCATCCCCACCCCAGCAGCTCCTGGATCTCTCAGACCTCCCAGCTTGTTTCCCAGTAATCCCAGTAACCTTGGACTTGATTCCAATCCTCATGATGGTTCCTCAGATGGTGAGGACATCCCTGATGACCAGGAGGAGGTACCCAAACCCCATCCCAATGGGAAAAGGAAGGAATTATGGGGTCCTCCTTCATCCAGGACCTCTCTGGAGGGACATCTCCATGGTCACAGCTTCACCAGGGGTGGAGAACCCACGGAGAACCCTCAGGAGAAGCTTCACCAGGCGTGGAAACCACATGGAGAACCCCCAGGAAAAGGTTTTTAACCCAAAACCGTTCCCACCCCAGCAGCTCCTGGATCCCTGAGACCTCCCAGCTTGTTCCCCAGTAATCCCAGTAACCTTGGACTCGATTCCAATCTTCATGATGGTTCCTCAGATGGTGAGGACATCCCTGATGACCAGGAGGAGGTACCCAAACCCCATCCCAAAGGGAAAAGGAAGGAATTATGGGGTCCTCTTTCATCCAGGACCTCTCTGGAGGGACATCTCCATGGTCACAGCTTCACCAGGGGTGGAGAACCCACGGAGAACCCTCAGGAGAAGCTTCACCAGCGGTGGAAACCACATGGAGAACCCTCAGGAGAAGGTTTTTAACCCAAAACCATCCCCACCCCAGCAGCTCCTGGATCCCTGAGACCTCCCAGCTTGTTTCCCAGTAATCCCAGTAACCTTGGACTCGATTCCAATCTTCATGATGGTTCCTAAGATGGTGAGGACATCACTGATGACCAGGAGGATGTACCACCCGTTGAGGAACTCCATCCGATCCGAGAGGGACACGCTCCGGTTGTAGCGGCGACTGAAGAACCGGCTGAACTCCTACAGGAGGAGAAGGGGTTGGAGAAGTGACACCTCCCCTACCTCCCCCACCATTGTCACCTCCCAGATGGAAGAACCTTCTGGAAAAGGAGGTGGTGGGTCCCCAAACTCACGTGCTGGAGCATCAGGCCCCGGATGATGGAGCGGGCGCAGAGGATGAAGGACAAGGAGCAGATGAGGATGACGATGACGTCGAAGAACAACCTGAAGGAGTTGTCACCTGGAGGACATGGGGAGGGGAGGGGACTTGTCACCTCCAGGATGTGGGGAGGGGAGGGGACTTGTCACCTCCAGGACCTGGTGGTGGTTGGGGTGGGGGACACACATGGGTTTAGCTCTGAAATCCTTCGTGGAGATCGTGGGGAACAAGGGTGCTCAGCAGCTCCTGAGGGGACCCAAATGGGTCCTCATGTCCCCAAGGGGTGGTGGCCCTGGTCCCCTGAGCTGCTCATCACCCTGAGGGGACCCAAACTCATCTCCACACCCCCTGAGGTGACCCCAATGTGTCCCCATGTCCCCAAGGGGTGGCACCCTGGTCCCCAGAGATTCTCAGCACCCTGAGGGGACCTAAACCCGTCTCCACACCCCCTGAGGGGACCCCAAATTGTCCCCATGTCCCCAAGGGGTGGCACCCTGGTCCCTAGAGCTGCTCATCACCCTGAGGGGACCCAAACTCATCTCCACATCCCCTGAGGTGACCCCAATGTGTCCCCATGTCCCCAAGGGGTGGCACCCTGGTCCTCCCCCACCACCTGAGGTGACCCCAATGTGTCCCCATGTCCCCAGGGGGTGGCACCCTTGTCCCCTCCCACCCCCTGAGGTGACCCCAATGTGTCCCCATGTCCCCAAGGGGTGGCACCCTTGTCCCCCACCACCCCCTGAGGGGACCCCAATGTGTCCCCATGTCCCCAAGGGGTGGCACCCTGATCCTCCCCCACCACCTGAGGGGACCCCAATGTGTCCCCATGTCCCCAAGGGGTGGCACCTTGGTCCCTAGAGCTGCTCATCACCCTGAGGGGACCCAAACTCATCTCCACACCCCTTGAGGTGACCCCAATGTGTCCCCATGTCCCCAAGGGGTGGCACCCTGGTCCCCCACCACCCCTTGAGGTGACCCCAATGTGTCCCCATGTCCCCAAGGGGTGGCACCATGGTCCTCCCCCACCACCTGAGGGGACCCCAATGTGTCCACATGTCCCCAAGGGGTGGCACCCTTGTACCCCACCACCCCCTGAGGTGACCCCAATGTGTCCCCATGTCCCCAGTGGGTGGCACCCTGTTCCCCTGAGCTGCTCAGTACCCTGAGGGGACCCAAACTCATCTCCACACCCCTTGAGGTGACCCCAATGTGTCCCCATGTCCCCAAGGGGTGGCACCCTGGTCCCCAGAGCTTCTCATCACCCTGAGGGGACCCAAACTCATCTCCACACCCCCTGAGGTGACCCCAATGTGTCCCCATGTCCCCAAGGGGTGGCACCCTGGTCCTCCCCCACCACCTGAGGTGACCCCAATGTGTCCCCATGTCCCCAAGGGGTGACATCCTGGTCCCCAGAGCTTCTCATCACCCTGAGGGGACCCAAACTCATCTCCACACCCCCTGAGGTGACCCCAATGTGTCCCCATGTCCCCAAGGGGTGGCATCCTGGTCCGTCCCCTCCACGAGGGGACCCCAATGTGTCCCCATGTCCCCAAGGGGTGGCACCCTGGTCCCCAGAGCTTCTCATCACCTTGAAGGGACCCAAACTCATCTCCACACCCCCTGAGGGGACCCCAATGTGTCCCCATGTCCCCAAGGGGTGGCACCCTGGTCCCCAGAGCTTCTCATCACCCTGAGGGGACCGAAACTCATCTCCACATCCCCAGGTGCCACCAACTTTCTCCTCCATCTCCCGGGCCAGATGGCTACAACCACCCACAATCCCCCACTCCTCAAAAAAAATCCCTCCCTGGAGGTTCTCCACAACCTTCCAGAACCTTCCAGAACCTTCTAGAACCTTCCAGACCCCCCCATTCCCACCTCGACCAAAGACACTGGGGTCTTTACACTCCTTGATGTCCGCTCGGTTCTCCAGGTGGATCTTCACCCTCCCGCTGTGGGCTTTGTTATCGAAGGTGATCTGGGGGACCCACCAAGAAAAGGAGGTGGTGAGGACCTCCAAATTGAGGTGGGGACCTCAAAATTGAGGTTGGGGACCCCAAAATTGAGGTTGGGGACCTCAAAATTGAGGTTGGGGACCTCAAAATTGAAGTTGGGGACCTCCAAATTAAGGTGAGGACCTCCAAATTGAGGTGGGGACCTCAAAATTGAGGTTGGGGACCTCAAAATTGAGGTGAGGACCTCAAAATTAAGGTGGGGACCACAAAATTGAGGTTGGGGACCTCCAAATTGAGGTGGGGACCTCAAAATTGAAGTTGGGGACCTCCAAATTGAGGTGGGGACCTCCAAATTGAGGTTGGGGACCCCAAAATTGAGGTTGGGGACCTCCAAATTAAGGTGAGGACCTCAAAATTGAGGTTGGGGACCCCAAAATTGAGGTTGGGGACCTCAAAATTGAAGTTGGGGGACCCCAAAATTGAAGGTGGGGACCTCCAAATTGAGGTGGGGACCTCCAAATTGAGGTTGGGGACCCCAAAATTGAGGTTGGGGACCTCCAAATTAAAGTGAGGACCTCAAAATTGAGGTTGAGGACCTCCAAATTGAGGTTGGGGACCTCCAAATTGAGGTGAGGACCTCAAAATTGAGGTTGGGGACCCCAAAATTGAGGTTGGGGACCTCCAAATTAAAGTGAGGACCTCAAAATTGAGGTTGGGGACCTCCAAATTGAGGTTGGGGACCTCCAAATTGAGGTGAGGACCTCAAAATTGAGGTTGGGGGACCCCAAAATTGAAGTTGGGGACCTCCAAATTAAGGTGAGGACCTCCAAATTGAGGTGGGGGACCTCCAAATTGAGGTTGGGGGACCCCAAAATTGAAGTTGGGGACCTCCAAATTGAGGTGAGGACCTCCAAATTGAGGTGGGGACCTCCAAATTGAGGGTGGGGACCTCCAAATTGAGGTGGGGACCTCCAAATTGAAGTTGGGGACCTCCAAATTGAAGTTGGGGACCTCCAAATTAAGGTGAGGACCTCCAAATTGAGGTGAGGACCACAAAATTGAGGTTGGGGACCTCCAAATTGAGGGTGGGGACCTCCAAATTGAGGTGGGGGACCTCCAAATTGAGGTGGGGACCTCAAAATTGAGGTTGGGGACCCCAAAAATTGAAGTTGGGGACCTCCAAATTAAGGTGAGGACCCCAAAATTGCGGTTGGGGACCCCAAAATTGCGGTTGGGGACCCCAAAATTGAGGTTGGGGACCCCAAAATTGAGGTTGGGGACCTCCAAATTAAGGTGGGGACCTCCAAATTGAGGTGGGGACCTCCAAATTGAGGGTGGGGACCCCAAAATTGAAGTTGGGGACCTCCAAATTAAGGTGAGGACCTCCAAATTGAGGTTGGGGACCTCAAAATTGAGGTTGGGGACCCCAAAATTGAGGTGGGGACCTCAAAATTGGGTTGGGGACCCCAAAATTGAAGTAGGGGACCTCCAAATTAAGGTGAGGACCTCCAAATTGAGGTGGGGACCTCCAAATTGAGGTTGGGGACCTCCAAATTAAGGTGAGGACCTCCAAATTGAGGTTGGGGACCTCAAAATTAAGGTGGGGACCTCCAAATTGAGGTGGGGACCTCCAAATTGAGGTGGGGACCTCCAAAATGAGGTGGGGACCTCCAAAATGAGGTGGGGACCTCCAAATTGAGGTTGGGGACCTCCAAATTGAGGTGGGGACCCCAAAATTGAAGTTGGGGACCTCCAAATTAAGGTGAGGACCTCCAAATTGAGGTTGGGGACCTCAAAATTGAGGTTGGGGACCCCAAAATTGAGGTTGGGGACCTCCAAATTAAGGTGAGGACCTCCAAATTGAGGTGGGGACCTCCAAATTGAGGTGGGGACCTCCAAATTGAGGTGGGGGACCCCAAAATTGAAGTTGGGGACCTCCAAATTAAGGTGAGGACCTCCAAATTGAGGTGGGGACCTCCAAATTGAGGTTGGGGACCCCAAAATTGAAGTTGGGGACCTCCAAATTAAGGTGAGGACCTCCAAATTGAGGTGGGGACCTCAAAATTGAGGGTGGGGACCCCAAAATTGAGTTTGGTGACCTCCAAATTGAGGTGGGGACCTCAAAATTGAGGTGGGGACCTCAAAATTGAGGTTGGGGACCTCCAAATTAAGGGGGAGAACCTCCAAATTGAGGTTGGGGACCTCCAAATTAAGGTGAGGACCTCCAAATTGAGGTGAGGACCTCCAAATTGAGGTGAGGACCTCCAAATTGAGGTGAGGACCTCCAAATTGAGGTTGGGGACCCCAAAATTGAAGTTGGGGACCCCAAAATTGAAGTTGGGGACCTCCAAATTGAGGTGGGGACCACAAAATTGAGGTTGGGGACCCCCAAAATTGAAGTTGGGGACCTCCAAATTAAGGTGAGGACCTCCAAATTGAGGTGGGGACCTCCAAATTGAGGTTGGGGACCCCAAAATTGAAGTTGGGGACCTCCAAATTGAGGTTGGGGACCTCCAAATTGAAGTTGGGGACCTCCAAATTAAGGTGAGGACCTCCAAATTGAGGTTGAGGACCTCAAAATTGAGGTTGGGGACCCCAAAATTGAAGTTGGGGACCTCCAAATTAAGGTGAGGACCTCCAAATTGAGGTGGGGACCTCCAAATTGAGGTTGGGGGACCTCAAAATTGAGGTGAGGACCTCCAAATTGAGGTGGGGACCTCAAAATTGAAGTTGGGGACCTCCAAATTAAGGTGAGGACCTCCAAATTGAGGTCGGGACCCCAAAATTGAAGTTGGGGACCTCCAAATTGAGGTGGGGACCTCCAAATTGAGGTTGAGGACCTCAAAATTGAAGTTGGGGACCTCAAAATTAAGGTGAGGACCTCAAAATTGAGGTTGGGGACCCCAAAATTGAGGTTGGGGACCCCAAAATTGAGGTTGGGGACCTCCAAATTAAGGTGAGGACCTCCAAATTAAGGTGGGGACCTCCAAATTGAGGTTGGGGACCCCAAAATTGAAGTTGGGGACCTCCAAATTAAGGTGAGGACCTCCAAATTAAGATGGGGACCTCCAAATTAAGGTGGGGACCTCCAAATTGAGGTTGAGGACCTCAAAATTGAAGTTGGGGACCTCAAAATTAAGGTGAGGACCTCCAAATTGAGGTGGGGACCTCCAAATTGAGGTTGGGGACCCCAAAATTGAAGTTGGGGACCTCCAAATTAAGCTGAGGACCTCCAAATTGAGGTGGGGACCTCCAAATTGAGGTGAGGACCCCAAAATTGAGGTTGGGGACCCCAAAATTGAAGTTGGGGACCTCCAAATTAAGGTGAGGACCTCCAAATTAAGGTTGGGGACCCCAAAATTGAAGTTGGGGACCCCAAAATTGAAGTTGGGGACCTCCAAATTAAGGTGAGGACCTCCAAATTGAGGTGGGGACCTCCAAATTGAGGTGGGGACCTCCAAATTGAGGTGGGGACCTCCAAATTGAAGTTGGGGACCTCCAAATTAAGGTGGGGACCTCCAAATTAAGGTGGGGACCTCCAAATTGAGGTTGGGGACCCCAAAATTGAAGTCTGGGACCCCAAAATTGAAGTTGGAGGCCTCCAAATTAAGGTGAGGACCTCCAAATTGAGGTGGGGACCTCCAAATTGAGGTGGGGACCTCCAAATTGAAGTTGGGGACCTCCAAATTAAAGTTGGGGACCTCCAAATTGAGGTTGGGGACCCCAAAATTGAAGTTGGGGACCTCCAAATTAAGGTGAGGACCTCAAAATTGAGGTGGGGACCTCAAAATTGAGGTTGGGGACCCCAAAATTGAGGTTGGGGACCTCCAAATTAAGGTGAGGACCTCCAAATTGAGGTGGGGACCTCAAAATTGAGGTTGGGGACCCCAAAACTGAAGTTGGGGACCTCCAAATTAAGGTGAGGACCTCCAAATTGAGGTGGGGACCTCCAAATTGAGGTTGGGCACCTCCAAATTGAGGTTGGGCACCCCAAAATTGAGGTTGGGGACCTCCAAATTAAGGTGAGGACCTCCAAATTGAGGTGGGGACCTCCAAATTGAGGTGGGGGACCCCAAAATTGAAGTTGGGGACCTCCAAATTAAGGTGAGGACCTCCAAATTGAGGTGGGGACCTCCAAATTGAGGTTGGGGACCCCAAAATTGAAGTTGGGGACCTCCAAATTAAGGTGGGGACCTCCAAATTGAGGTGGGGACCTCCAAATTGAGGTTGAGGACCTCAAAATTGAAGTTGGGGACCTCCAAATTAAGGTGAGGACCTCCAAATTGAGGTGGGGACCTCCAAATTAAGGTGAGGACCTCCAAATTGAGGTTGGGGACCCCAAAATTGAAGTTGGGGACCCCAAAATTGAAGTTGGGGGACCCCAAAATTGAAGTTGGGGACCCCAAAATTGAGGTTGGGGGACCCCAAAATTGAAGTTGAGGACCTCCAAATTAAGGTGGGGACCTCCAAATTAAGGTGGGGACCCCAAAATTGAGGTTGGGGACCCCAAAATTGAAGTTGGGGACCTCCAAATTAAGGTGAGGACCTCCAAATTAAGGTGGGGACCTCAAAATTGAGGTTGGGGGACCCCAAAATTGAGGTTGGGGACCCCAAAATTGAGGTTGGGGACCCCAAAATTGAAGTTGGGGACCTCCAAATTAAGGTGAGAACCTCCAAATTAAGGTGAGGACCTCCAAATTAAGGTGAGGACCTCCAAATTGAGGTTGGGGACCTGAAAATTGAGGTGGGGGACCTCAAAATTGAGGTTGGGGACCCCAAAATTGAGGTTGAGGACCTCAAAATTGAGGTTGAGGACCTCCAAATTGAGGGTGGGGACCTCCAAATTGAGGGTGGGGACCTCAAATTGAGGTTGAGGACCTCAAAATTGAGGTGGGGACCTCAAAATTGAGGTTGGGGACCCCAAAATTGAGGTGAGGACCTCCAAATTAAGGTGAGGACCTCCAAATTGAGGTTGGGGACCTCCAAATTGAGGTTGGGGACCCCAAAATTGAAGTTGGGGACCTCCAAATTGAGGTGAGGACCTCCAAATTGAGGTGGGGACCTCCAAATTGAGGTTGGGGACCCCAAAATTGAAATTGGGGACCTCCAAATTGAGGTGGGGACCTCCAAATTGAGGTTGGGGACCCCAAAATTGAGGTGAGGACCTCCAAATTGAGGTGGGGACCTCCAAATTGAGGTGGGGACCTCCAAATTGAGGTTGGGGACCCCAAAATTGAAGTTGGGGACCTCCAAATTGAGGTTGGGGACCCCAAAATTGAAGTTGGGGACCTCCAAATTAAGGTGAGGACCTCCAAATTAAGGTGAGGACCTCCAAATTGAGGTTGGGGACCTCCAAATTGAGGATGGGGACCCCAAAATTGAAGTTGGGGACCTCCAAATTAAGGTGAGGACCTCCAAATTAAGGTGAGGACCTCCAAATTGAGGTTGGGGACCCCAAAATTGAGGTTGGGGACCCCAAAATTGAGGTTGGGGGGAGGTCCTGTTGCCCCATCCCGTGGTGGGACGAAGAAGACTCACGGTGATGGTGAAGGTGTAGCAGTCGGGGATCTCGTTGTTGATGATGGTTTGGATGTTGATGGCCTTCAGCTTGAACTGGATGGTGACGTTGATGAGCCTGGGGTGGGGTGGAAATTGGGTCATTAGGCTTCCCCTTTAATTAGGGAGGTTCATTAAGTAGGGAGGTTGGTTAATTAGGTTCGTTAAGGAGGGTAATTAGGGAGGTTTATTAAGGAGGGGCATCCCACCCCACCCTGGAACTGGTGGTGGTGGCTCTTGGTGTCCTTCAACCTACACTTGGGTCACCTCAGGGGGTGCTGAGGGAGAAGGGTGCCACCCCTTGGGGACAATTTGGGGGCACCTCAGGTGTGGAGATGAGTTTGGGTCCCCTCAGGGTGATGAGAAGCTCTGGGGACCAGGGTGCCACCCCTTGGGGACAATCTGAGGTCACCTCAAGGGGTGTGGAGATGAGTTTGGGTCCCCTCAGGGTGCTGAGAAGCTCTGGGGAACAGGGTGCCACCCCTTGGGGACATGGGGACAATTTGGGGTCACCTCAGGGGGTGTGGAGATGAGTTTGGGTCCCCTCAGGGTGATGAGAAGCTCTGGGGATCAGGGTGCCACCCCTTGGGGACATGGGGACACATTGGGGTCACCTCAGGGGGTGTGGGGACAAGTTTGGGTCCCCTTGGGGTGCTGAAAAGAGCTCGGGACCAGGGCCACCACCCCCTGGGGACATGAGGACACATCTGGGTCATCTCAGAGGGGTTTGAGGGACCAGGGTGCCACCCCTTGGGGACATGGGGACAATTTGGGGTCACCTCAGGGGGTGTGGAGATGAGTTTGGGTCCCCTCAGGGCGATGAGAAGCTCTGGGGACCAGGGTGCCACCCCTTGGGGACATGGGGACAATTTGGGGTCACCTCAGGGGGTGTGGAGATGGGTTTGGGTCTTCTCAGGGTGCTGAGAAGATCTGGGGACCAGGGCCACCACCCCCTAGGGACATGAGGACACATCTGGGTCATCTCAGAGGGGTTTGAGGGACCAGGATGCCACCCCTTGGGGACATGGGGACACATTGGGGTCACCTCAGGGGGGTGTGGGGACAAGTTTGGGTCCCCTGGGTGCTCGGTGGGGTTACTTGTGGAACTTGAGGGTGAAGTTCTTGTAGCTCCGGTCCAGCTCGGGGGTGAGAAGAAGTTGGGGGTCTTCAGGGTCCACACCCAAACAGTCTGGAAGGGGGGGGGAGAAAGCACCTTCAAACCTCCCATCAACCCCCCCCTGGGGTCTTCTCAAGGTCAAGGTGGTGAGGAACAACCTCCCTGGGGTCAGATTGGGGTGGTGGGGTGAAGGAACCATCCCTGGGGGTCACCAAAACCTGTTGGGATGGAGGAACCTTGATCCTGGGGGTCTCCAGAACCCACCTGAGATGATGGGATGGAGGAATCTTCACCCTGGGGGTCTCCAAAACCCGACCTGAGATGATGGGATGGAGGAACCTTGACCCTGGGGGTCTCCAGAACCCACCTGAGATGATGGGATGGAGGAACCTTGACCCTGGGGGTCTCCAAAACCCCACCTGAGATGATGGGATGGAGGAATCTTCACCCTGGGGGTCACCAAAACCGGACCTGAGATGATGGGATGGAGGAACCTTGACCCTGGGGGTCTCCAGAACCCACCTGAGATGATGGGATGGAGGAACCTTGACCCTGGGGGTCTCCAAAACCCCACCTGAGATGATGGGATGGAGGAACCGTGACCCTGGGGGTCTCCAAAACCCACCTAAGCTGATGGGATCTAGGAACCTTGACCCTGGGGGTCTCCAGAACCCACCTGAGATGATGGGATGGAGGAACCTTGACCCTGGGGGTCTCCAAAACCCACCTAAGCTGATGGGATCTAGGAACCTTGACCCTGGGGGTCTCCAGAACCCACCTGAGATGATGGGATGGAGGAACCTTGACCCTGGGGGTCTCCAAAACCCACCTAAGCTGATGGGATCTAGGAACCTTGACCCTGGGGGTCTCCAGAACCCACCTGAGATGATGGGATGGAGGAACCTTGACCCTGGGGGTCTCCAGAACCCACCTGAGATGATGGGATGGAGGAACCTTGATCCTGGGGGTCTCCAGCACCCACCTGAGATGATGGGATGGAGGAACCTTGACCCTGGGGGTCTCCAGAACCCACATGAGATGATGGGATGGAGGAACCTTGACCCTGGGGGTCTCCAAAATCCCACCTGAGATGATGGGATGGAGGAACCTTGACCCTGGGGGTCTCCAAAACCCCACCTGAGATGATGGGATGGAGAAACCTTGACCCTGGGGGTCTACAGAACCCACCTGAGATGATGGGATGGAAGAACCTGGACCCTGGGGGTCTCCAGCACCCACCTGTGATGATGGGATGGAGGAATCTTCACCCTGGGGGTCACCTAAACCCGAAATTAAATGATGGGATGGAGAAACCTTGGCCCTGGGGGTCTCCAGAACCTCAAATCAGATGATGGGATGGAGGAACCTCGACCCTGGGGGTCTCCAAAACCCACATGAGATGATGGGATGGAGGAACCTTGACCCTGGGGGTCTCCAAAACCCACATGAGATGATGGGATGGAGAAACCTTGACCCTGGGGGTCTCTAAAACCCGAAATGAGATGATGGGATGGAGGAACCTTGACCCTGGGGGTGTACAGAACCCACCTGAGATGATGGGATGGAGGAACCTCGACTCTGCGGGTCTCCAGAACCCACCTGAGATGATGGGATGGAGGAACCTTGACCCTGGGGGTCTCCAGCACCCACCTGAGATGATGGGATGGAGGAACCTTGGCCCTGGGGGTCTCCAGAACCCACCTGAGATGATGGGATGGAAGAACCTTGACCCTGGGGGTCTCCAGAACCCCACCTGAGATGATGGGATGGAGGAATCTTCACCCTGGGGGTCTCCAAAACCCACCTGAGATGATGGGATGGAGAAACCTTGACCCTGGGGGTCTCTAAAACCCCAAATGAGATGATGGGATGGAGGAACCTTGACCCTGGGGGTCTCCAGAACCCACCTGAGATGATGGGATGGAGGAACCTCGACTCTGGGGGTCTTTAGAACCCACCTGAGATGATGGGATGGAGGAACCTTGACCCTGGGGGTCTCCAGAACCCCAAATGAGATGATGGGATGGAGGAACCTTGACCCTGGGGGTCTCCAGCACCCATCTGTGATGATGGGATGGAGGAACCTTGACCCTTGGGGTCTCCAGAACCCACCTGAGATGATGGGATGGAGGAACCTTGACCCCGGGGGTCTCCAGAACCCCCCTGAGATGATGGGATGGAGGAATCTTCACATTTGGGGTCACCAAAACCCCACCTGAGATGATGGGATGGAGGAACCTTGACCCTGGGGGTCTCCAGAACCCACCTGAGATGATGGGATGGAGGAACCTCGACTCTGGGGGTCTTTAGAACCCACCTGAGATGATGGGATGGAGGAACCTTGACCCTGGGGGTCTCCAGAACCCACCTGAGATGATGGGATGGAGGAACCTCGACTCTGGGGGTCTTTAGAACCCACCTGAGATGATGGGATGGAGGAATCTTGACCCTGGGTGTCACCTAAACCCCAAATTAAATGATGGGATGGAGGAACCTTGACCCTGGGGGTCACCAAAACCCCACCTGAGATGATGGGATGGAGAAACCTTGACCCTGGGGGTCACCAAAACCCCACCTGAGATGATGGGATGGAGGAACCTTGACCCTGGGAGTTACCAAAACCCCACCTGAGATGAAGGGATTGAGAAACCTTGGCCCTGGGGGTCTCCAGAACCTCAAATCAGATGATGGGATGGAGGAACCTCGACCCTGGGGGTCTCCAGAACCCACCTGAGATGATGGGATGGAGGAACCTTGACCCTGGGGGTCTCCAGAACCCACCTGAGATGATGGGATGGAGGAATCTTGACCCTGGGGGTCACCTAAACCCCAAATTAAATGATGGGATGGAGAAACCTTGGCCCTGGGGGTCTCCAGAACCTCAAATCAGATGATGGGATGGAGGAACCTTGACCCTGGGGGTCTCCAGCACCCACCTGTGATGATGGGATGGAGGAACCTTGACCCTGGGGGTCTCCAGAACCCACCTGAGATGATGGGATGGAGGAACCTTGACTCTGGGGGTCTCCAGAACCCACCTGAGATGATGGGACGGAGGAACCTTGACCCTGGGGGTCTCCAAAACCCCACCTAAGATGATGGGATGGAGGAACCTTGACCCTGGGGGTCTCCAGAACCCACCTGAGATGATGGGATGGAGGAAACTTCACCCTGGGGGTCTCCACAACCCCACCTGTGATGATGGGATGGAGAAATCTTCACCCTGGGGGTCACCTAAACCCCAAATTAAATGATGGGATGGAGAAACCTTGGCCCTGGGGGTCTCCAAAACCCCACCTGAGATGATGGGATGGAGGAACCTTGACCCTGGGGGTCTCTAGCACCCACCTGAGATGATGGGATGGAGGAACCTCGGCCATGGGGGTCTCCAAAACCCCACCTGAGATGATGGGATGGAGGAACCTTGACCCTGGGGGTCTCCAGCACCCACCTGTGATGATGTGGGGGTCGATGTTGAAGGTGTCGTTGGCGGGGTCGATGCGGCCCCTCCTGTAGTACTGCTGGCAGAGCAGAAGACCTGTCCTGTTCCCAGCGCTCTCCTCCCGGGCGTAGGCGTAACGACCGATGGTCTCGTTAGGCACCGCTAAGTACTGGGGAGGGGGGGGTTAGGTGGCATCTCTGGGGGCTTCAGATACCTCTGTGGTCCCACCAGCCACCACCACTGTCCCCCCAACCATCTCCATGTCTCCATAACCCACCTCCATGGTCTCTCAACCATCTCCAACGGCCCCACCAGCCACCTCCATGTCCCCACCAGTGATCTCCATGGTCCTCAACCACCTCTGGGTCCCCACCAACCACCTCCAGTGATCTCCATGGTCCTCACCACCCACCTCCACGGTCCCTCAGCCACCTCTGAGTCCCCTCCAGCCACCTCCAGTGATCTCCATGGTCCCCAGACACCTCCAAGGTCCCCACCAACCACCTCTGGGTCCCCTCCAGCCACCTCCAATGATCTCCATGGTCCCTCAGCCACCTCTGAGTCCCCTCCAGCCACCTCCAGTGATCTCCATGGTCCCCAGACACTTCCAAGGTCCCCACCAGCCACCTCCATGATCCCCACCAACCACCTCCAGTGATCTCCATAGTCCCTCAACCACCTCTGGGTCCCCACCAACCACCTCCAGTGATCTCCATGGTCCTCACCACCCACCTCCAAGGTCCTTCAACCACCTCTATGGTCCCCACCAGCCACCTCCAGTGATCTCCACGGTCCCTCAACCACCTCTGGGTCCCCTCCAGCCACCTCCAGTGATCTCCACGGTCCCTCAACCACCTCTGGGTCCCCTCCAGCCACCTCCAGTGATCTCCATGGTCCCTCAACCACCTCTGGGTCCCCACCAACCACCTCCAGTGATCTCCATGGTCCTCACCACCCACCTCCAAGGTCCTTCAACCACCTCTACGATCCCCACCAACCACCTCCAGTGATCTCCATGGTCCCTCAACCACCTCTGGGTCCCCTCCAGCCACCTCCAGTGATCTCCATGGTCCCCAGACACTTCCAAGGTCCCCACCAGCCACCTCCATGATCCCCACCAACCACCTCCAGTGATCTCCATAGTCCCTCAACCACCTCTGGGTCCCCACCAACCACCTCCAGTGATCTCCATAGTCCCTCAACCACCTCTGGGTCCCCACCAACCACCTCCAGTGATCTCCATGGTCCTCACCACCCACCTCCACGGTCCCTCAGCCACCTCTGAGTCCCCTCCAGCCACCTCCAGTGATCTCCATGGTCCCCAGACACCTCCAAGGTCCCCACCAACCACCTCTGGGTCCCCTCCAGCCACCTCCAGTGATCTCCATGGTCCCTCAGCCACCTCTGGGTCCCCTCCAGCCACCACCAACGATCTCCATGGTCCCCAGACACTTCCAAGGTCCCCACCAGCCACCTCCATGATCCCCTCCAGCCACCTCCAGTGATCTCCATGGTCCCTCAACCACCTCTGGGTCCCCACCAACCACCTCCAGTGATCTCCATGGTCCTCACCACCCACCTCCAAGGTCCTTCAACCACCTCTGGGTCCCCTCCAGCCACCTCCAGTGATCTCCATGGTCCCTCAGCCACCTCTGGGTCCCCACCAGCCACCTCCAGTGATCTCCATGGTCCCTCAACCACCTCTGGGTCCCCTCCAGCCACCTCCAGTGATCTCCATGGTCCCCAGACACTTCTGGGTCCCCACCAACCACCTCCAGTGATCTCCATGGTCCTCACCACCCACCTCCACGGTCCCTCAGCAACCTCTGGGTCCCCTCCAGCCACCTCCAGTGATCTCCATGGTCCCCAGACACTTCCAAGGTCCCCACCAACCACCTCCATGATCCTCTCCAACCACCACCAGTGATCTCCATGGTCCCTCAGCCACCTCTGGGTCCCCACCAACCACCTCCATGATCCCCACCAACCACCACCAGTGATCTCCATGGTCCCTCAACCACCTCTACTGTCCCCACCAACCACCTCCAGTGATCTCCATGGTCCCTCAACCACCTCCACAGTCCCTCAACCACCTCTGGGTCCCCTCCAGCCACCACCCACCGATCTCCACTGTCCTTCAACCTTCTCCAAAGTCTCCAAACCCCCAAGTCCTGCTGGTTCCTCACCTTCTCCACGGCGTAGAAGACCCGGTCGTAGAGGTCCCTCTGGGTGTAGACGGCGTAGGTGTCGTCGGCGCCGTCGGCGTAGCCCTTCAGGAAGAGGTGCTTGAAGGCCACCGTGTTCTCCTCCTTGAAGGTCACCACCATCTGGTTGCTCAGCCCAAAGAGGATCAGCTGTAGGACAATCCCACCCCCCACCCCACCCCAAAAAACATAAGGGGGGGACACACAACCATGAGGAAGACCATCCCACCACCAAGCCCCCCTAGATGTTCCTCAGCTTCAGCAAGGGGTCTCCAAACTCCTCCTGGGGAAGGGGATGACGTGGGATGGGTTGTCCTCCAGGTCTTGTTCTTCAGGGTCACCATGGCCCAAGGTCACCACTGCCCCAAATGCCACCTCCCTTGGTGTCCCCATGTCCCCTTCCCTGGTGGTCTCCTTCTCCAGGGTCATCAGTGCCCGAGTGATACCCCCTCTTGGCGTCCCCATGTCCCAGGGCCACCACTGCCCCAATGCCACCCTCTCCAGTGTCCCCATGTCCCAGGGTCACCACTGCCCCAAATGCCACCTCCCTTGGTGTCCCCATGTCCCCTTCCCTGGTGGTCTCTTTCTCCAGGGTCACCAGTGCCCCAGTGATACCCCCCCTTGGTGTCCCCATGTCCCAGGGCCACCACTGCCCCAATGCCACCTCCCTTGGTGTCCCCATGTCCCAGGGCCACCACTGCCCCAAATGCCACCTCCCTTGGTGTCCCCATGTCCCAGGGTCACCACTGCCCCAATGCCACCTCCCTTGGTGTCCCCATGTCCCCTTCCCTGGAGGTCTCCTTCTCCAGGGTCACCAGTGCCCCAGTGATACCCCTCTTGGTGTCCCCATGTCCCAGGGCCACCACTACCCCAATGCCACCCTCTCCAGTGTCCCCATGTCCCAGGGCCACCACTGCCCCAATGCCACCCTCTCCAGTGTCCCCATGTCCCAGGGTCACCACTGCCCCAAATGCCACCTCCCTTGGTGTCCCCATGTCCCCTTCCCTGGTGGTCTCTTTCTCCAGGGTCACCAGTGCCCCAGTGATACCCCTCTTGGTGTCCCCATGTCCCAGGGCCACCACTGCCCCAATGCCACCCTCTCCAGTGTCCCCATGTCCCAGGGCCACCACTGCCCCAATGCCACCCTCTCCAGTGTCCCCATGTCCCAGGGTCACCACTGCCCCCAATGCCACCCTCTCCAGTGTCCCCATGTCCCAGGGTCACCACTGCCCCAATGCCACCCCCCTCCAGTGTCCCCATGTCCCATTCCCTAGTGTCCCCATGTCCCAGGGCCACCAAGGCCAGGCCCCTCCAGTGTGTGTGTCCCCCCCCAATGCCACCCCCTCCAGTGTCCCCATGCCCCATTCCCCAGTGTCCCCATGTCACCCCCCTCTAGTGTCCCCATGCCCAATGCCACCCCCTCCAGTGTCCCCATGTCCCATTCCCCAGTGTCCCCATGTCCCAGGGCCACCAAGCCCAGGCCCCCCCAGTGTCCCCATGTCCCAGGGCCACCAAGCCCAGGCCCCTCCAGTGTCCCCATGTCCCAGGGCCACCAAACCCAGGCCCCCCCAGTGTCCCCATGTCCCAGGGCCACCAAGCCCAGGCCCCCCCAGTGTCCCCATGTCCCAGGGCCACCAAGGCCAGGCCCCTCCAGTGTCCCCATGCCCCATTCCCCAGTGTCTCCATGCCCAATGCCACCCCCCTCAGTGTCCCCATGCCCCATTCCCCAGTGTCCCCATGTCCCAGAGCCACCAAGGCCAGGCCCCTCCAGTGTCCCCATGCCCAATGCCACCCCCTCCAGTGTCCCCATGCCCCATTCCCCAGTGTCCCCATGTGCCAGGGCCACCAAGGCCAGGCCCCTCCAGTGTCCCCATGCCCCATTCCCCAGTGTCCCCATGTCCCATTCCCCAGTGTCCCCCTGTCCCAGGGCCACCAAGCCCAGGCCCCTCCAGTGTCCCCATGTCCCAGGGCCACCAAGCCCAGGCCCCTCCACTGTGTGTGTCCCCCCCCCACCAGTGCCACCCCCTCCAGTGTCCCCATGTCCCAGGGCCACCAAGCCCAGGCCCCTCATGTCCCCATGTCCCATTCCCGTGTCTCCATGCCCAATGCCACCCCCTCCAGTGTCCCCATGTCCCATTCCACAGTGTCCCCATGTCCCAGGGCCACCAAGGCCAGGCCCCTCCAGTGTGTGTGTCCCCCCCCAATGCCACCCCCCTCCAGTGTCCCCATGCCCCATTCCCCAGTGTCCCCATGTCACCCCCTCTAGTGTCCCCATGCCCAGTGCCACCCCCTCCAGTGTCCCCATGCCCCATTCCCCAGTGTCCCCATGCCAAATGCCACCCCCTCCAGTGTCCCCATGCCCCATTCCACAGTGTCCCCATGTCCCTGGGCCACCAAGCCCAGGCCCCTCCACTGTGTGTGCCCCCCCCAGGGCCACCCCCTCCAGTGTCCCCATGCCCCATTCCCCAGTGTCCCCATGTCCCATTCCCCAGTGTCCCCATGCCCAATGCCACCCCCTCCAGTGTCCCCATGCCCCATTCCCCAGTGTCCCTCTGTCCCAGGGCCACCAAGCCCAGGCCCCTCCAGTGTCCCCATGTCCCAGGGCCACCAAGGCCAGGCCCCTCCACTGTGTGTGTGTGTGTCCCCCACCAGTGCCACCCCCTCCAGTGTCCCCATGTCCCAGGGCCACCAAGCTCAGGCCCCTCCAGTGTCCCCATGCCCCATTCCCCAGTGTCCCCATGTCCCAGGGCCACCAAGCCCAGGCCCCTCCAATGTCCCCATGTCCCAGGACCACCAAGTCCAGGCCCCTCCAATGTCCCCATGTGCCAGGGCCACCAAGGCCAGGCCCCTCCAGTGTCCCCATGTCCCACTCCCGTGTCCCCATGCCCAATGCCACCCCCCTCAGTGTCCCCATGCCCCATTCCCCAGTGTCCCCATGCCCCATTCCCCAGTGTCCCCATGTCACCCTGTCCAGTGTCCCCATGCTAAATGCCACCCCCTCCAGTGTCCCCATGCCCCATTCCCCAGTGTCCCCATGCCCCTGGGCCACCAAGCCCAGCCCCCTCCACTGTGTGTGTGTCCCCCCCCCCAGGGCCAGGGCCAGGGCCAGGGCCAGGGCCAGGGCCACCCCTTCCAGTGTCTCCCCATGCCCCCCTCCCCCCGCCCCCGCCGGTACCTGCACGGTGACGAGGAGGATCTTGGCCAGCTGCAGCCCCAGCTTGACGGGCCGGCGGCCCCGGGCGCGGTACTTGTCGCAGGGGCTCATGAAGAAATACTTGAGGCGGCGCCTCAGCTCCTCCTCCTCCGCCGCCGCCGCCGCCGGACACTCGGTAGCCCCGTACCCGGCCCCGCGGCTCAGCAGCCGCTCCGTTTCTGAAGGGGAAACGGGGCCGTTAAACGGGGGGGGGGAGGGAAGCGGGGAAGGGGCTGGGGCTGGGGCTGGGGCTGGGGCTGGGGCTGCCCCTGAGTCCATCCCCCCCCCCCCCCCCAGCGCTCACCGGACGCGGCCGCCATTGCGCCCTCCCCCTCCGACCTTTATCACATGACCGGAAGTGAGGCTCAGCAGGGGATCTGAGCCTATCAGAGGGCGGCTTTAGAAGGCGGGAGCCCGCCCACTGAGCCAGCGCCACACCGCTGTCCTCACCCCCCCACCCCTCCCCTGGCCTTTATCACATGACCGGAAGTGAGGCCTCGCTGAGCCTATCAGAGCACGGCCCGCACATTGGGCTTGACCACGCCCCTTGAGTGGGAGTGGGCCTCACCCATTGGTCGGCCCTGGACACGCCCACTCCGCCCACCCCCTCCTTAGTCGAGGCTCCGCCCACTGGCGCCCCTGGCCCCGCCCACCCCCTGCTCCCTCCGCCTGTGCCAGGCCCCGCCCACTCTAACACAGGCCACGCCCACATCCGGGTCCTGTTCCTCCCACTGTGTGTGTGTCTGGCCACGCCTACTGGGAGTGGCCACGCCCATTGGACTGTCCTCCAGTGCCCCCCAATACCTCCAGTGCCCCCCCAGTGCCTCCCAGCGGCCCTCCAGTGCCCCCCAGTACCCTCAGTGACCTCCCATTGCCTCCCAGAGGCCCTCCAATGCCTCCCAGTGGCCCCAGTGCCCCCCAGTGGCCCTCCAGTGCCCCCCCAGTGCCTCCCAGTGGCCCCCCAGTGCCCCCCAGTGCCTCCAAACGGCCCCCCAGTGCCCCCCCAATACCCCCAGTGCCCCCCCAGTTCCTCCCAGCGGCTCTCCAGTGCCCCCCAGTACCCCCAGTGACCTCCCATTGCCTCCCAGAGGCCCTCCAATGCCCCCCAGTACCCCCAGTGCCCCCCCAGTGCCTCCAAACGGCCTCCCAGTGCCCCCCAGTGCCCCCCAGTGCCCCCCAGTACCCCCAGTGCCCACACCCTGAGGCCACCCCACTCAGTGTCCCCAAGCCCTCAGGCCACCACTCCAGGCCCCTCCAGTGTCCCCATGTCCCAGGGTCACCCCACTCAGTGTCCCCAAGCCCTGAAGCCACCAGACCAGGCCCCTCCAGTGTCCCCATGCCCCAGGGCCACCCCCATCAGTGTCCCCAAGCCCTGAGGCCACCCCACTCAGTGTCCCCAAGCCCTGAGGCCACCACCACCCCAAGGCCAGGCCCCTCCAATGATCCCCCCCCTGCCCCCCCAGGGCCACCCACACCCCAAAGCCAGGCCCCTCCAGTGTCCCCATGTCCCAGGGCCACCCCATCCAGTGTCCCCAAGCCCTGAAGCCACCAGACCAGGCCCCTCCAGTGTCCCCATGCCCCAGGGCCACCCCACTCAGTGTCCCCAAGCCCTGAGGCCACCCCACTCAGTGTCCCCAAGCCCTGAGGCCACCACCACCCCGAGGCCAAGCCCCTCCAATGATCCCCCCCCTGCCCCCCCAGGGCCACCCACACCCCAAAGCCAGGCCCCTCCAGTGTCCCCACTCCCCAGGGCCACCCCCTCCAGTGTGTGTGTCCCCCCCCTCCCCGTGTCCCCTCCCACCCCCGCTGGTACCTTCCGTCCCCTCCACCCACCGGCCACGGGGTCAAAGTCCAGCGCAGCCACCGCACGGGGCCTTGTCCTCCACCATGTTCCTCTGGTTCCTCGGGGTGCTGAGCCTCTGCCCCCGGCCCGGCACAGGTAGGTACACGCCACCACACGCCACCACACGCCACCACACGCCACCACACGCCACCACACGCCACCACATGCCACTACACGCCACCACATGCCACCACACGCCACCACACGCCACCACATGCCACCACATGCCACCACATGCCACCACACACCACCACATGCCACCACACGCCACCACACACCACCACACGCCACCACATGCCACCACACGCCACCACACGCCACCACACGCCACCACACACCACCACAGGCCACCACATGCCACCACACACCACCACACGCCACCACACGCCACCACATGCCACCACACGCCACCACACACCACCACAGGCCACCACACGCCACCACACGCCACCACACGCCACCACACGCCACCACACACCACCACATGCCACCACACACCACCACACGCCACCACACGCCACCACACGCCACCACACACCACCACACGCCACCACACGCCACCACACGCCACCACACGCGTGTGAGAACCCTCCCGCCCTTGTTTGGGGGGGGGGGGGGGAGGGCAGAATTTGGCCCTTTTTGGGGTGATTTCATCCCTTTTGGGGTATCTCAGCTGGTTTTTTGGGGTCCCTTCACCCTCTTTTGGGCCCTTTCACCCTGGTTTGGGTCCTTTCACCCTCTTTTGGGTCCTTTCACCCTCTTTTGGGTCCTTTCACCCTGATTTTGGGTTCTTTCACCCTGGTTTTGGGTCGTTCCACCATGGTTTGGGTCCCTTTACCCTGTTTTGGGTCCTTTCACCCTCTTTTGGGTCCCTTCACCCTCTTTTGGGTCCTTTCACCCTCTTTTGGGCCCTTTCACCCTCTTTTGGGCCCTTTCACCCTGGTTTTGGGTCGTTCCACCATGGTTTGGGTCCTTTCACCCTCTTTTGGGTCCCTTTACCCTGTTTTGGGTCCTTTCACCCTCTTTTGGGTCCCTTCACCCTCTTTTGGGTCCTTTCACCCTCTTTTGGGTCCTTTCACCCTCTTTTGGGCCCTTTCACCCTGGTTTTGGGTCGTTCCACCATGGTTTGGGTCCTTTCACCCTCTTTTGGGTCCCTTTACCCTGTTTTGGGTCCTTTCACCCTCTTTTGGGTCCTTTCACCCTCTTTTGGGCCCTTTCACCCTGGTTTTGGGTTGTTCCACCCTCTTTTGGGTCCTTTCACCCTCTTTCAGGTCCTTTCACTCTCTTTCGGGTCCTTTCACCCTGGTTTTGGGATCCTTCCACACTCTTTCGGGTCCTTTCACCCTCTTTTGGGTCCTTCCACCTGCTTTTGGGTCCTTCCACCCTGGTTTTGGGTCCCTCCACCCTGTTTTTTGGGGCCTTTCACCCTGGTTTTGGGTCCTTCCACCCTCTTTTGGGTCCTTTCACCCTGGTTTTGGGGTCCTTCTACCCTGTTTTGGATCCTTTCACCCTCTTTTGGGTCCTTCCACCCTGGTTTTGGGTCCTTTCACCCTGTTTTTGGGCTCTTTCCCCCTGGTTTTGAGTCCTTCTGCCCTATTTTGGGTCCTTTGACCCTGCTTTTGGGTCCTTCCACCCTCTTCTACCCTTTCTCCTCCTCCTTTAGGCGCAGCCCCCCTATTTCAGGCGCACACCCACCCACCCACCCAGGGTGACCCTCATCCACCAACCCCACACCCTCAGCCACCCTTTAGCCATCCCCCCAACCCCCACCAGGTGCCCTTGGGTGGCCTCCCACACCCACATCCCCCCTCCCCAGGTCTCCCCCCACGCAACATGGACAAGGTGGTTGGGATCTTGGAGGCCCTGGAGTCGAGCAACCATGGCGGCGGCGGCGGCGCCGTGCTGGAGCTGGCGCGGGCGCTGGGTGCCTGCAGCACCCCGGGGTGCCGGGCGGTGCTTGGAGAACCCCGGGATGTTCCACCAGCCACCCCAACAACTCTGAGTGACCCAGAGTGGCTCCTCTTCACCCAACTCCTCCGGCCTGAGGCCGCGGCGCCCGAGCGCGGCGCGGTGCTGGCACCCGACGGCTCCACCGTGGCAGTAGGCCCGCTCCTGGCTGGCATTGAGGTAGGCCTCAAGCAGGCCTCGGGGTTGTCCCTCCCCACCTTCCAGCCACCCATCGACGCCCTCTACGCCGTCACCCTCACCGAAGCCTTGGGGACATCGTTCCTCTTGGCTCGGGGTGACGGCGACAAGGCCGCGCTGGGACCCGGCGGTTGTTGGGACGATGTTGATGACCCCCAAAACTACACCCTGCTGGGACCCCCGTCACCCATCCCTGACGCCGTCGCCAACGGGGCGATGGATGGGGTGATCTTGGGCGCCCGCATGGCCAGAGCACCCATCCCTCTCCCCGACCTTCTCCGTGGCTACTACGGGACGGGCAACGGCACCCAGAAGGGGCGACCCCCCAGCAGCTACAGGCGGCGAGATTTTGGGGTGCTGACAGCACCGGGGAAGCTGGAAGAGGAGGTGGAGGCGATGCTGAAGGTGCTACGGGTTCTACCAGCCACCCAGGAGCTCTTGGAGGACGTGGGGCCGGAGGAGGTGGTGGCCGTCGCTCGTCGGGCGGCGCGGGAGTTCACGGAGCTCTATGTGGGTAGGGAGGTGGCACCCGGCCTGCGGTGGGAGGATGGGTGGGGATCCCTCCCCCTGGGTGGGGTTGGGTGGCCCCAGTGCCACCTCAGTGTAGGTGGCACTGAGGGGAGTTGAGGTCTGAGAGCCAACGGGTGACACCCCCCTGGGTGGATGTTGGGGTGTCTCCGTGATGGACACCCACAGGTCCCCTGTGATGGATACCACCTCATCCCCATGATGGACACCACCATGTCCCCTTGATGGTGGTCCCTGGATGGACACCACCTCATCCCCATGATGGGCACCACCGTATCCCCTTGATGGTGGTCCCTGGATGGACACCACCTCATCCCCATGATGGATGTTGGGGTGTCCCCATGATGGTGGCCCCTGGATGGACACCACCTCATCCCCATGATGGACACCACCTCATCCCCATGATGGACACCACCATGTCCCCATGATGGTGGCTCCTGGATGGACACCACCTCATCCCCATGATGGACACCACCATGTCCCCATGATGGTGGCTCCTGGATGGACACCACCTCATCCCTATGATGGATGTTGGGGTGTCCCCATGATGGACACCACCTCGCCCCCATGATGGATGTTGGGGTGTCCCCATGATGGTGGTCCCTGGATGGACACCACCTCATCCCCATGATGGATGTTGGGGTGTCCCTGTGATGGACACCACCGTGTCCCCATGATGGTGGCCCCTGGATGGACACCACCTCATCCCCATGATGGATGTTGGGGTGTCCCCATGATGGACACCACCTCATCCCCATGATGGATGTTGGGGTGTCCCCATGATGGTGGTCCCTGGATGGACACCACCTCATCCCTATGATGGATGTTGGGGTGTCCCTGTGATGGACACCACCGTGTCCCCATGATGGTGGCCCCTGGATGGACACCACCTCATCCCCAAGATGGATGTTGGGGTGTCCCTGTGATGGACACCACCGTGTCCCCATGATGGTGGTCCCTGGATGGACACCACCTCATCCCCATGATGGATGTTGGGGTGTCCCTGTGATGGGCACCACTGTGTCCCCATGATGGTGGTCCCTGGATGGACACCACCTCATCCCCACGATGGATGTTGGGGTGTCTCCTGGATGGATGTCACCATGTCCTGGGGATGGCCACCCACAGGTCTCCTGGATGGACACCACCGCTGTGTCCCCTAGATGTGGGACTGGTGTGTCCCTGGCTGGTGGTCCCTGGATGGTCACCACTGTGTCCCCTGGGTAATGGGGTCCCTGGACACTGATGTTCCCCTGGTTGGCCACCACCCCATCTTCCGTGGTGGCCCCCAGCGTGTCTTCTGGACACAGCCATGGGACAACCCCTGAGCAGATGCTCCATGTCCCCCCTAAACGAGGTGACCCCCCCCCCAGGAGGACACTGCCATCTCCCAACCCAAGAGCTTCCCATCCTGGTGCCACCCCCAAAACCACGAGCAGCCGCCGCCGTGTCCCCAACCACCCACGGGCCAACACCTCTTCTCCCACCCCTTTCCCCACAGACTGCCCACCCATCGTCCCCCGGTGCATGTGGGGTGCCCGTCCCTACCGTGGCACCCCAAAATTGTTGACCCTCCCTTTGGGTTCCATCTACATCCACCACACCTTCATCCCCAGCACCCCGTGCCTCAGTTTCCCCACCTGCGCCCGGGACATGAGGGCCATGCAACGCTTCCACCAGGACATCCGTGGGTGGGATGACATCGGCTACAGGTGAGGTCCCATCACCCTCTTCCACCTCACCCTAGGGGGGTGTGGGGTGGTGGTGGGGGGGGGGTTGTCCTCTAGCACCCACCATCAGGTTGACACCATCCCTCCACCACCCTCCTTCCTTTCCAGCTTCGTGGTGGGTTCCGATGGGTACCTGTACCAAGGTCGAGGTTGGCATTGGGTTGGTGCCCACACCAAAGGCTACAACAGCAGAGGTTACGGGGTGGGGTACGTGGGGGACTTCTCAACCACCCCACCGGACCAGGACACCATCTCCTTGGTGAGGGATGAGCTCCTACCATGCGCCGTGAAGACCGGTCGGCTTCACCCTAACTACACCCTACGCGGTCACCGTCAGATGGGGCACACCGACTGTCCTGGCAACTCCCTCTTCCAGGAGATCGAGACCTGGTACGGCTTCAAGGTGAGGACCACGTTCTGGAGGAGCTCCTGGAGATGGTGGTTTGGTGGTTGGGAGGATGGGGAGGTTGGGGGTGGGGGTAGAGGGTGGGGGGAAGGTGGATTTGGGGAGGTGACAGTCGGACTGATGGTGGTTTCTTCTCTGCAGTGAGGACCTGGACCTGTGGGTCCTGGGTTGGATCGTGGTGGTCTAGATGGATGCTGGCCCAACAGGTGGAGGTTTGGATGGACCCTGGTCCAGGTGGGCATCAGGCTGATGGATCCTGGTCCTGATGGATCCTGGTCCTGATGGATCCTGGTCCAGGTGGGCATCAGGCTGATGGACCCTGGTCCTGATGGATCCTGGTCCTGATGGGCATCAGGCTGATGGATCCTGGTCCTGATGGATCCTGGTCCTGATGGATCCTGGTCCAGGTGGGCATCAGGCTGATGGATCCTGGTCCTGATGGGCATCAGGCTGATGGATCCTGGTCCTGATGGATCCTGGTCCTGATGGGCACCAGTTTGATGGATACTGGTCCTGATGGACCCTGGTCTGGATGGACCCTGGTCCAGGTGGGCTCCAGCCCAATGGATGTTGGTCCTGATGGACTCTGGTCCTGATGGACCCTGGTCTGGATGGATCCTGATCTGGATGGATCCTAACCCAATGGATGACATCAAGGATGGACCCTGGTCCAGGTGGGCACCAGCCCAATGGATGCTGGTCCTGATGGACCCTGGTCCAGGTAGGCACCAGCCTGGATGGACCCTGGTCTGGATGGACCCTGGTCCTGATGGATCCTGGTCCAGGTGGGCACCAGTGTGATGGATCCTGGTCCTGATGGACCCTGGCCCAGGTGTTCTCCAGCCCCACTGGCCCAGCAGCCCATCCCCGTAGCCACGAGCCACCAGCAATCCACCTGCAATAAAGCCAGTTGCCAGGACATCGGCTTTGTGTGGTTCCTGATGGGACTGGGGGAAACTGAGGCACAGGGTGGGAGGTGGCCATGCAGCCCCGTTCACTCTGAAACCTAACGATGGCCTTTAACCCAGATACACTGGAGCCCCACAGAACCCTGAGGACCCTCACAGAGACCCCCAACTCCACCCACAGCCCCCCAGTGATGGGTATCCAGGTCCCCACACCACCCCCCCACCTCCCCATAGCTCCCCAGCACCCCTGTTCACTCTGAAACCTAACGATGGCCTTTAACCTGGGCACACTTGAGCCCCACAGAACCCTGAGGACCCTCAAAGAGACCCCCAACTCCACCCACAGTCCCCCCAATAACAGGTATCCAGGTCCCCACACCACCCCCCCACCTCCCCATAGCTCCCCAGCACCCCTGTTCACTCTGAAACCTAATGATGGCCTTTAACCCAGATACACTGGAGCCCCACAGAACTTTGAGGACCCTCACAGAGACCCCCAACTCCACCCACAGCCCCCCCAATAACATGTATCCAGCCCTCAGAGGTCCCCATGCCACCCCCCACTTACCCACAGCTCCCCAGCACCCCTGTTCACTCTGAAACCTAACGATGGTGTTTAATCTGGATACATTTGAGCCCCACAGAACCTTGAGGACCCTCAAAGAGACCCCCAACTCCACCCACAGACCCCCCAGTGACGGGTATCCAGGTCCCCACACCACCTCCCCAACTCCCCATAGCTCCCCAGCACCCCTGTTCACTCTGAAACCTAACGATGGCCTTTAACCTGGGCACCCTGGAACCCCACAGAACCTTGAGGACCCTCACAGAGACCCCCAACTCCACCCACAGACCCCCCAATGACGGGTATCCAGCCCTCAGAGGTCCCCACACCATCCCCCCACCTCCCCATAGCTCCCCAGCACCCCTGTTCACTCTGAAACCTAACGATGGCCTTTAACCTGGGCACACTGGAGCCCCACAGAACCTTGAGGACCCTCACAGAGACCCCCAACTCCACCCACAGCCCCCCCAGTGATGGGTATCCAGGTCCCCACACCACCTCCCCACCTCCCCATAGCTCCCCAGCACCCCTGTTCACTCTGAAACCTAACGATGGCCATTAACCTGGGCACACTGGAGCCCCACAGAACCTTGAGGACCCTCACAGAGACCCCCAACTCCACCCACAGCCCCCCCAATAACAGGTATCCAGGTCCCCACACCACCTCCCCACCTCCCCATAGCTCCCCAGCACCCCTGTTCACTCTGAAACCTAACGATGGCCTTTAACCTGGGCACACTTGAGCTCCACAGAACCCTGAGGACCCTCAAAGAGACCCCCAACTCCACCCACAGACCCCCCAGTGATGGGTATCCAGGTCCCCACACCACCCCCCCACCTCCCCATAGCTCCCCAGCACCCCTGTTCACTCTGAAACCTAACGATGGCCTTTAACCTGGGCACACTTGAGCTCCACAGAACCATGAGGACCCTCAAAGAGACCCCCAACTCCACCCACAGCCCCCCCAATAACAGGCATCCAGCCCTCAGAGGTCCCCATGCCACCCCCCACACCCCATACCTCCCAAGCACTGCCATCTCCAGCCCCCTGTTCACTCTGAAACCTAACGATGGCCTTTAACCTGGGCACACTTGAGCCCCACAGAACCCTGAAGACCCTCAAAGAGACCCCCAACTCCACCCACAGCCCCCCCAATAACAGGCATCCAGCCCTCAGAGGTCCCCATGCCACCCCCCACTTACCCACAGCTTCCCAGCACCCCTGTTCACTCTGAAACCTAACGATGGCCTTTAACCTGGGCACACTGGAGCCCCACAGAACCTTGAGGACCCTCACAGAGACCCCCAACTCCACCCACAGCCCCCCCAATAACAGGTATCCAGGTCCCCACACCACCCCCCCACCTCCCCATAGCTCCCCAGCACCCCTGTTCACTCTGAAACCTAACGATGGCCTTTAACCTGGGCACACTGGAGCCCCACAGAACCTTGAGGACCCTCAAAGAGTCCCCCAACTCCACCCACAGACCCCCCAGTGATGGGTATCCAGGTCCCCACACCACCCCCCCCACCTCCCCATAGCTCCCCAGCACCCCTGTTCACTCTGAAACCTAACGATGGCCGTTAACCTGGGCACACTTGAGCTCCACAGAACCCTGAGGACCCTCAAAGAGACCCCCAACTCCACCCACAGCCCCCCCCAATGATGGGTATCCAGCCCTAAGAGGTCCCCATGCCACCCCCCACACCCCATACCTCCCAAGCACTGCCATCTCCAGCCCCCTGTTCACTCTGAAACCTAACGATGGCCTTTAACCTGGGCACACTTGAGCCCCACAGTACCCTGAAGACCCTCAAAGAGACCCCCAACTCCACCCACAGCCCCCCCAATAACAGGCATCCAGCCCTCAGAGGTCCCCATGCCACCCCCCACTTACCCACAGCTCCCCAGCACCCCTGTTCACTCTGAAACCTAACGATGGCCTTTAACCCGGATCTATTTAATCAACCTCCTGGGTCTCCAGCCCCACTCTGGTGGGGTGGCCTGATGTGTCCACACCCCCCCCTCCCCCCCAACCAACTTCTAAACCAGATCTCAAACCTGAAACTGGTTTAAACTGGGAGGGGCAGAGGCGGGGGTGAGGGTGTGACTGACACTCCTGCTTGGTCACATGGGGTGAAGCCACCACAGGAACTGGGGCCAGGAGGAGGCAACAACCCAGGTACCACAGGGGCAGAGAGGGGGGAGGGGAGGAAAAAAAGGGGGGGGGGGGGGCTTTTTTTGGGGGTGGGGGGAGCACCCTGAGGTGATGCTCCAGCTTTTGGGTGGGGGGGGGATGAGGTGTTGGGGTGGGGGGTGAAGCAGCACCCTGAAGAGCTTGTAGGACAAGGTGCTGTGCTGTGAGATGGGGTGGGGGGGGGGTCCAAAAAAGCAGGGACCCCCCCCACACACCCCCCACCCCCCCCACCCCCTGGGGTGTGGGTGCAGCTCAGTTTTGGGGTGCCAGCACCCCAAAAAACAATCAGAGCTGTGGGTGCTCAACTGCCACCCATGAGGAGGTTTTGGGGGTGCACCCCAACTCCCCCCCCCCCCCCCCCTTTCTAATCCACAACCCCCCCCTCCCCCCTACCTTGGCCTGCACCCATTTTAGGGTGCTGAGGGTGCTGTGGGGGGGGTGTGGGGGGGGTGCCCATGGTTTTGGGGTGCAGGTGGCGGGGAGGAAATGCTGTGGCAGAGACGGAAGCACCTCCGGATGTGGGGGAGGGGGAGGGGGAGGGGAAGGGGGGAGGGGGGGGACAGAGGTGGGGAGGGGGGGAGGGGTGACAGGGCCACCCCATGTGGGTATCACCCACCCCCACCCACACTGTGTCCCTGGTGGCACCCCCAACCCTGAGCGAGGGGTGGACCCCCCCTCCGTGGGCAGGGGCACCCATGAGATGGGGACCCCCCCCAACCTTGGTGCACGGGGGCACCCCAGGGGTTTTGGGCACCCATAAGTTGGGGACCCCCCCCCTCCATGGGCAGGAGCACCCCAGGGACCCCCCCCCCTCCATGGCAGGGGCACCCATGAGATTGGGACCCCCCTCCATGGGCAGGGGCACCCCAGGGCCCCCCCACTCCATGGGCAGGGGCACCCATGAGATGGGGACCCCCCCCAACCTTGGTGCATGGGGTCACCCTAGGGGTTTTGGGCACCCATAAGTTGGGGACCCCCCCCCCTCCATGGGCAGGGGCACCCCAGGGACCCCCCCCTCCATGGGCAGGAGCACCCCAGGGACCCCCCCCCTCCATGGGCAGGGGCACCCCAGGGACACCCCCCCTCCATGGGCAGGGGCACCCATGAGATTGGGACCCCCCCCTCCATGGGCAGGAGCACCCCAGGGACCCCCCCTCCATGGGCAGAGGCACCCCAGGGATCCCCCCCTCCATGGGCAGGGGCACCCCAGGGACCCCCCCCTCCTCCATGGGCAGGGGCACCCCAGGGACCCCCCCCCTCCATGGGCAGGAGCACCCCAGGGACCCCCCCCTCCATGGGCAGGGGCACCCCAGGGACACCCCCCCTCCATGGGCAGGGGCACCCATGAGATTGGGACCCCCCCTCCATGGGCAGGAGCACCCCAGGGACCCCCCCCTCCATGGGCAGGGGCACCCCAGGGACCCCCCCCCTCCATGGGCAGGGGCACCCCAGGGACCCCCCCCTCCTCCATGGGCAGGGGCACCCCAGGGACCCCCCCCCTCCATGGGCAGGAGCACCCCAGGGACCCCCCCCTCCATGGGCAGGGGCACCCCAGGGACACCCCCCCTCCATGGGCAGGGGCACCCATGAGATTGGGACCCCCCCCTCCATGGGCAGGGGCACCCCATGGACCCTCCCACCTCCATGGGCAGGGGCACCCATGAGATGAGGACCCCCCCCTCCATGGGCAGAGGCACCCCAGGGATCCCCCCCTCCATGGGCAGGGGCACCCCAGGGCCCCCCGACTCCATGGGCAGGGGCACCCATGAGATGGGGACCCCCCCCTCCATGGGCAGGGGCACCCCAGGGACCCCCCCTCCATGGGCAGGGGCACCCATGAGATTGGGACCCCCCTCCATTGGCACGGGCACCCATGAGATGGGGACCCCCCCTCCATGGGCAGGGGCACCCCAGGGATCCCCCCCTCCATGGGCAGGGGCACCCATGAGATGGGGACCCCCCTCCCATGGGTAGAAGCACCCCAGGGCCCCCCCCCCTCCATGGGCAGGGGCACCCCAGGGACCCCCCCTCTCCATGGGCAGGAGCACCCCAGGGCCCCCCCCCTCCATGGGCAGGGGCACCCCAGGGACCCCCCACTCCATGGGCAGGGGCACCCCAGGGACCCCCCCCTCCATTGGCAGGGGCACCCCAGGGACCCCCCCCCCTCCATGGGCAGGGGCACCCCAGGGACCCCCCCCCCTCCATTGGCAGGGGCACCCCAGGGACCCCCCCCCTCCATGGGCAGGGGCACCCATGAGATGGAGACCCCCCCCTCCATGGGCAGGAGCACCCCAGGGACCCCCCCCACTCCATGGGCAGAGGCACCCATGAGTTTGAGACCCCCCCCTCCCATGGGTAGGAGCACCCCAGGGACCCCCCCCCCCCCCCTCCCATGGGTAGGAGCACCCCAGGGATATGGGCACCCATCATTTGGGGACCCCCCCAGGACAGCTGGGCCACCCCTGAAGATGGGGACCCTACAACAAGGGGCACCCCAGGGTGGGCACCCAGTTATGGGTGCCCTGGATGAGGTGACCTGAAGAGGGGTTGGGGGTGATGGGTGGGGGGTTTGGGGGTGATGGGTGGGGGGTGGTGGGATGGGGAGCTGATGGGTGATGTGTTGGGGTGCCCAGGTTGGGGGGTACCTTGGGTGCACCCACCCAGCTAGAAGCCTCCTTAGATAAGGGCACCCAACGTAGGGTGTCAAAATGGGGGTGCTGAGGGTGGGCTGGATGGAGGAGACCAGATTTGAGGGGGGGGGAGGGGGTGGTGGTACCCCATAGGTGATGTTACCCCATGGCTGGTGGTACCCCATGAGTGGTGGTACCCCATGAGTGATGTTACCCCATGGCTGGTGGTACCCCATGGCTGGTGGTACCCCATGAGTGATGTTACCCCATGGCTGGTGGTACCCCATGGCTGGTGGTACCCCATGAGTGATGTTACCCCATGGCTGGTGGTACCCCATGAGTGATGGTACCCCATGGCTGATGGTGCCCCATGGCTGCTGGTGCCCCATGGGTGATGGTACCCCATGAGTGGTGGTACCCCATGGCTGGTGGTACCCCATGGGTGATGGTACCCCCATGGCTGGTGGTGTCCCATGGCTGGTGGTACCCCATGGGTGATGGTACCCCATGGCTGGTGGTACCCCATGGCTGGTGGTACCCCATGGCTGATGTTACCCCATGAGTGATGGTACCCCATGGCTGATGGTACCCCATGGCTGATGCTACCCCATGGCTGGTGGTACCCCATGAGTGATGGTACCCCATGGCTGATGGTACCCCATGGGTGGTGGTACCCCATGGGTGATGTTACCCCATGGCTGGTGGTACCCCATGAGTGATGGTACCCCATGGCTGATGGTACCCCATGGCTGGTGGTACCCCATGGGTGATGTTACCCCATGGCTGGTGTTACCCCATGGCTGGTGGTACCCCATGGCTGGTGGTACCCCATGGCTGATGTTACCCCATGAGTGATGGTACCCCATGGCTGATGGTACCCCATGGCTGATGCTACCCCATGGCTGGTGGTACCCCATGGCTGGTGGTACCCCATGGCTGATGCTACCCCATGGCTGATGTTACCCCATGAGTGATGGTACCCCATGGCTGATGCTACCCCATGGCTGATGCTACCCCATGGCTGGTGGTACCCCATGGCTGGTGGTACCCCATGGCTGATGCTACCCCATGGCTGGTGGTACCCCATGGCTGATGCTACCCCATGGCTGGTGGTACCCCATGAGTGATGGTACCCCATGGCTGATGCTACCCCATGGCTGGTGGTACCCCATGAGTGATGGTACCCCATGGCTGGTGGTGCCCCATGGCTGATGGTACCCCATGGCTGATGGTACCCCATGGCTGATGGTACCCCATGTCTATCTCCATCCCAGATGGAGGTGGAAAAACCCCCTCCAGCACCCGAACCCCCAACCCTCCTAAAGACCTACAAGTGGAGAACCTCAGCACCCATGGGTGACGCCCAGAGGGGCTCGGGGTCCCCAGGGAGCCGCCGTTGGACCCGTCTCCAAGGATGGAAACGTTCCTACAGCCACCCCGAGGCCGACGGCGCCTCTGGCAGGGGCACCCCGGATTTTGGGCCACCCAAAGCCAGCACCCGCAGGTCCCTCTTCCAAAGAGCCTTCTCAGCACCTTCCAAGGCACCCAAGGGTGCTGAGGGGGGGAGGGGCACCCTGCAGAAGTACCTGCGCTCCGTGGCCAAGAGGAAGGGTCACCTGGAGAGCGGGGGCAAGGAGGAGCACCAGCTGGTCCAGGAGGCTGGGGCAGGTATGGGGGGGGGGGATGGGTGGGGGGTGGGGGGGGGGTCAGGGTGGGTGGGGTGGGGAAGGGGTCAGGGTGGGTGGGGGTGAGTGGGTGGGGTGGGGTTGTGGGGGGTCAGGGTGGTGGTGGTGGGATTGGGGGTGATGGGTGGGGGGTGGGTGGGGGGGCTGGGGAGGGGGTCAGGGTGGGTGGGGGGTGGGTGGGGTGGGGAGGGGGTCAGGGTGGGTGGGGGGTGAGTGGGTGGGGTGGGGTTGTGGGGGGTCAGGGTGGTGGTGGTGGGTTTGGGGGTGATGGGTGGGGGGGGTCAGGGTGGTGGTGGTGGGTTTGGGGGTGATGGGTGGGGGGGGTCAGGGTGGGGGGGGGGTCAGGGTGGTGGTGGTGGGTTTGGGGGTGATGGGTGGGGGGTGGTGATGGGTGGGGAGGGTCAGGGTGGGGGGGGGTGGGGTGGGTTTGTGGGGGGTCAGGGTGCTGGTGATGGGTTTGGGGGTGATGGGTGGGGTGGTGGGGGGGCTGGGGAGGGGGTCAGGGTGGGTGGGGGTGAGTGGGTGGGGTGGGTTTGTGGGGGGTCAGGGTGGTGGTGATGGGATTGGGGGTGATGGGTTTGGGGGTGATGGGTGGGTGGGGTGGGGGGGGGTCAGGGTGGTGGTGGTGGGTTTGGGGGTGATGGGTGGGGGGTGGTGATGGGTGGGGAGGGGGTCAGGGTGGGTGGGGTGGGTTTGTGGGGGGTCAGGGTGCTGGTGATGGGTTTGGGGGTGATGGGTGTGGGGTGGGTGGGGGGGCTGGGGAGGGGGGTCAGGGTGGGTGGGGTGGGTGGGAGGGATGGGGTTGTGGGGGGTCAGGGTGATGGTGGTGGGTTTGGGGGTGATGGGTGGGGGGGGTCAGGGTGCTGTGTTGGGGGTGCTGGGTTGGGGGTGCTGGGGTTGGGGGTGCTGGGTGCTGTGTTGGGGGTGCTGGGTGTTGGGTTTAGGATGATGGGTGTTGGGTTTTGGGGTGATGGGTGAGGGGGGGTCAGGGTGCTGGGTGCTGTGTTTGGGGGTGCTGGGTGCTGTGTTGGGGGTGCTGGGGTTGAGGGTGCTGGGGTTGGGGGTGCTGGGGTTGGGGGTGCTGGGTGCTGTGTTGGGGGTGCTGGGTGTTGGGTTTAGGATGATGGGTGTTGGATTTTGGGGTGATGGGTGGGGGAGTCAGGGTGCTGGGTGCTGTGTTGGGGGTGCTGGGTTTGGGGGTGCTGTGTTGGGGGTGCTGGGTGCTGGGTTGGGGGTGCTGGGTTGGGGGTGCTGGGTGCTGGGTTTGGGGGTGCTGGGTGCTGTGTTGGGGGTGCTGGGTTTGGGGTGCTGGGTTTGGGGGTGCTGGGTGCTGGGTTTGGGGGGTGCTGGGTGCTGTGTTGGGGGTGCTGGGTTTGGGGGTGCTGGGTTTGGGGGTGCTGGGTGCTGCCGATGCCTCCCACGGGTGGGGGTGGGAGGGGGTGGCAGCACCCATGGGTGGGGGCGTGTTCCTGGCACGGGGCGGGTGAAGGAACCAGCCCAACCCCCCGAGGCACCCGGGGCTGCCCAAACCGGCTCCGAGCCACCCACGGCCAGGGCAGGGCCCTGGGGCAGGGCACCCACCATGGGTGGCCCCACCATGGGTGGCCAAGGGTGGCCTGGCGTGGCCAGGGTGCTGCTGGCACGGCCACGGCACCAGCACCCCAGCTCTGGGTGGCCACAAGGACCCTGGTCATGGTGGCACCTCCCTGGCCACGTGTCCCCAGCATCTCCACACCCATGGTGGCACCTCCATGGCCACGTGTCCCCAGGGCATCTCCACACCCATGGTGGCACCTCCATGGCCACGTGTCCCCCAGCATCTCCACACCCATGGTGGCACCTCCATGGCCACGTGTCCCTCAGCATCTCCACACCCATGGTGGCACCTCCATGGCCACGTGTCCCCCAGCATCTCCACACCCATGGTGGCACCTCCATGGCCACGTGTCCCCCAGCATCTCCACACCCATGGTGGCACCTCCATGGCCACGTGTCCCTCAGCATCTCCACACCCATGGTGGCACCTCCATGGCCACGTGTCCCTCAGCATCTCCACACCCATGGTGGCACCTCCATGGCCACGTGTCCCTCAGCATCTCCACACCCATGGTGGCACCTCCGTGGCCACGTGTCCCCAGCATCTCCACACCCATGGTGGCACCTCCATGGCCACGTGTCCCCTGGCATCTCCACACCCATGGTGGCACCTCGATGGCCACGTGTCCCCCAGCATCTCCACACCCATGGTGGCACCTCCATGGCCACATGTCCACCAGCATCTCCACACCCATGGTGGCACCTCCATGGCCACGTGTCCCCCAGCATCTCCACAGCCATGGTGGCACCTCCATGGCCACGTGTCCCCTGGCATCTCCACACCCATGGTGGCACCTCCATGGCCACGTGTCCCCTGGCATCTCCACACCCATGGTGGCACCTCCATGGCCACGTGTCCCCTGGCATCTCCACACCCATGGTGGCACCTCCATGGCCACGTGTCCCCAGCATCTCCACACCCATGGTGGCACCTCCATGGCCACGTGTCCCCTGGCATCTCCACACCCATGGTGGCACCTCGATGGCCACGTGTCCCCCAGCATCTCCACACCCATGGTGGCACCTCCATGGCCACATGTCCACCAGCATCTCCACACCCATGGTGGCACCTCCATGGCCACGTGTCCCCCAGCATCTCCACAGCCATGGTGGCACCTCCATGGCCACGTGTCCCCTGGCATCTCCACACCCATGGTGGCACCTCCATGGCCACGTGTCCCCTGGCATCTCCACACCCATGGTGGCACCTCCATGGCCACGTGTCCCCTGGCATCTCCACACCCATGGTGGCACCTCCATGGCCACGTGTCCCTCAGCATCTCCACACCCATGGTGGCACCTCCATGGCCACGTGTCCCCTGGCATCTCCACACCCATGGTGGCACCTCCATGGCCACGTGTCCCTCAGCATCTCCACACCCATGGTGGCACCTCCATGGCCACGTGTCCCTCAGCATCTCCACACCCATGGTGGCACCTCCGTGACCACGTGTCCCTCAGCATCTCCACACCCATGGTGGCACCTCCATGGCCACGTGTCCCTCAGCATCTCCACACCCATGGTGGCACCTCCATGGCCACGTGTCCCTCAGCATCTCCACACCCATGGTGGCACCTCCATGGCCACGTGTCCCTCAGCATCTCCACACCCATGGTGGCACCTCAATGGCCACGTGTCCACCAGCATCTCCACACCCATGGTGGCACCTCCATGGCCAGGTGTCCCTCAGCATCTCCACACCCATGGTGACATCTCCACAGCCACATGTCCCCTGGCATCACCACGCCACCCAGTTGACCCCACCACCCTTCTCTACCCCCCGCAGTGACCACCCAGGGTGCTCCCCCCATCCCAGTGGCTCCAGCCCCCGACACCCACGTGTGGGACGTCTCCAGCTGCTCCCTGGTGGATGGACACCTGGTCCTGCTGGGCCGGGACGAGGAGGTGAGGCCACGGGGACACGAGTCCCTTGGGGTGCCACCGGGGTGGGGGGGGTGGGGGGGCTGTGGGTGACAGTGGGGGGGTGGTGGTGGTGGTGGCACCTTCCTGACCTTCCCTGGGCTGCTTGTCCCACCAGGGCAGGAGCAGGAAGAGGACGGGGAGCTCCACCTCGGACAGCAGCAGCCAGCACGTGGCTGGCACCAGGAGGGACCCCGGTGAGGTGGCCAAGAGGGGCACAGGGCACATTTCCCCCCCCTTCCCCCCCACTTCCCCCTCTTCCCTCCCCCTCCCCCCCTCCCCCCCCGTTCCCCCCTTTCCCCCCCTTCCCCCCCCTCCCCCAGGGCACCCAGGAGGGGCATTTGGAGCACCCCAGGCAACTTGAAGGGGACCCCAAAGCAGCCCAGGGGACCCAGGAGGGGCATCTGGAGCACCCCAGGGCACCCCAGGACACCCAAGAAGGGCACCCAGAGCACCCCGGGGTACCCAGGACACCCCAGGAACCCTGGACAGGCACCCCAGGGCACCCAGGAGGGGCATCTAGAGCACCCTAGGGCACCCAGAGCACCCCAGATACACCATGAAGGCACCCCAGGGTACCCAGGGGAGCATCTGGAGCACCCTAGGGCACCCAGGAGGGCACCCTGAGCACCTCAGGCAACTCGAAGGGGACCCCAAAGCACCCAAGGAACCCTGAACAGGCACCCAGGGCACCCAGGAGGGGCATCTGGAGCACCTCAGGGCACCCCAGGGCATCCAGAAGGAGCATCTGGAACATCCCAGGGCACCCAAGTGGGGTATCCAGAGCACCCCAGGTCCCCCAGGGGCACCCCAGACACACCCCAGAGGCACCCAGGACACCTCAGGGCAACCAAGAAGGGCATCTGGAGCCCCCCAGGGCACCCAGGAGGGCACCCTGAGTACCCCTGGCAACTTGAAGGGGACCTCAGGGTACCCAGGGGGGCATCTGGAGCACCCCAGGGTAACCAAAAAGGGCACCCTGAGCACCCCTGGCAACTTGAAGGGGAACCCAGGGGTCATCCAGAGCACCCAGGGGTCATCCAGAGCACCCCAGGGCACCCAGGATGACACCCTGAGCACCCCTGGCAACTTGAAGGGGACCTCAGGGCACCCCAGGGCACCCAAGAAGGGCATCTGGAGCACCCCAGGGCACCCAGGAGGGCACCCCAGGGCACCCAGGAGGAGCATCTGGAGCACCTCAGGGCACCCCAAGGCACCCAGGAGGAGCATCTGGAACATCCCAGGGCACCCAAGTGGGGTATCCAGAGCACCCCAGGTCCCCCAGGGGCACCCCAGACACACCCCAGAGGCACCCAGGACACCTCAGGGCAACCAAGAAGGGCATCTGGAGCACCCCAGGGCACCCAGGAGGGCACCCTGTGTACTCCTGGCAACTTGAAGGGGACCTCAGGGTACCCAGGGGGGCATCTGGAGCACCCCAGGGCACCCAGGAGGGCACCCTGAGTACCCCTGGCAACTTGAAAGGGACCTCAGGGTACCCAGGGGGGCATCTGGAGCACCCCAGGGCACCCAGGAGGGCACCCTGAGCACCCCTGGCAACTTGAAGGGGACCTCAGGGCACCCCAGGGCACCCAAGAAGGGCATCCAGAGCACCCCAGGGCAACTTGAAGGGGACCCCAGGGCACCCAGGAGGAGCATCTGGAGCACCTCAGGGCACCCCAAGGCACCCAGGAGGAGCATCTAGAACATCCCAGGGCACCCAAGTGGGGTATCCAGAGCACCCCAGGTCCCCCAGGGGCACCCCAGACACACTCCAGAGGCACCCAGGACACCCTGAAATCCCCTTCCCCTTCTTTTCCCTCCCCCCGCCCCCTCCACAAACCATGGTGTTGGGGTGCTGAGGGTGAAGGGTTGAGGGGGAGGGGGTGTCCTAAATGTGGGTGCCCCTTCCAGACCCAACCACGGATGAGAGGAGCACCCGGCGAAGCGCGGAGAGCGACACCTCCCCAACCTCCCAGTTCAGCAACGTCAAGGTAAGAGGGGACCCCCCCACCCCCACCCCCAAAAAAATAACCCCAAGCCCAGTGTTGTCCTCCTCACCTTGGGGTGCTCATCCCCACCCACCCATGGCACCCATCCTCCAGGGGTTGCTATGGAAACGGCTTCGGGAGAGGAAAAGTCGTGGGGTCCCCAAAACTGAGAGCCCAGCGGTGACCGACGGGGAGAGGTACAGCTCAGGGGATGGGGGGAGGGGTGGGTGGGTGGGGGGGAGGGTGGGGTGGGGGGACCCCTCTGGCATCTGGAGCACACCAGGGTAACCAAAAAGGGCACCCTGAGCACCCCTGGCAGCGTGAAGGGGACCTCAGGGCACCCAGGGGGGCATCTGGAGCACCCCTGGCAACTTGAAGGGGATCCCAGGGCACCTCAGGGCACCCAGGGGGGCATTTGGAGCACCCCAGGGTAACCAAAAAGGGTAACCATGAGCACCCCTGGCAACTTGAAGGGGACCTCAGGGCACCTCAGGGTATCCAGGGGGGCATCTGGAGCACCCCAGGGCACCCAGGAGGGCACCTTGAGCACCCCTGGCAACTTGAAGGGGACCTCAGGGTACCCAGGGGGGCATCTGGAGTACCCCAGGGTAACCAAAAAGGGCACCCTGAGCACCCCTGGCAACTTGAAGGGGACCTCAGGGTACCCAGGGGGGCATCTGGAACACCCCAGGGTAACCAAAAAGGGCACCCTGAGCACCCCTGGCAACTTGAAGGAGATCCCAGGGCACCCCAGGGCACCCAGGGGGGCATCTGGAGCACCCTAGGGTAACCAAAAAGGGCACCCTGAGCACCCCTGGCAACTTGAAGGAGATCCCAGGGCACCTCAGGGTATCCAGGGGGGCATCTGGAGCACCCCAGGGCACCCAGGAGGGCACCCTGAGAACCCCTGGCAGCTTGAAGGGGACCTCAGGGCACCCAGGGGGGCATCTGGAGCACCCCAGGGCACCCAGGAGGGCACCCCAGAACCCCTGGCAGCTTGAAGGGGACCTCAGGGTACCCAGGGGGGCATCTGGAGCACCCCAGGGCACCCAGGAGGGCACCCTGGTTTTATGGCCATAGGGTGCCCAGTCGGAGTGGGTCACGGGAGTCGTTGCTGCCACCACCCAGTGTGACTGAACTGGACCTGACTGGGGACAACGTCATCGTGAGGCCCGTGCACGGCAGCATCGTGGGGGAGAGGTTCTGCTTTCAGGTGGGTGCTGGGGGGTTGGGGGGCTTTGTTTTGGGGGGGGGGGAGGGGGCAGGGAGGGCACCCAGAGCACCCCAGGGTAACCAAGAAGGGTAACCCTGAGCACCCCTGGCAACTTGAAGGGGATCCCAGGGCACCTCAGGGCAACCAAGAAGGGCATCTGGAGCACCCCAGGGCACCCAGGAGGGCACCCTGAGCACCCCTGGCAACTTGAAGGGGACCTCAGGGTACCCAGGGGGGCATCTGGAGCACCCCAGGGTAACCAAAAAGGGCACCCTGAGCTCCCCTGGCAACTTGAAGGGGACCCCAGGGTATCCAGGGGGGCATCTAGAGCACCCTAGGGCACCCAGGAGGGCACCCTGAGCACCCCAGACAACTCGAAGGGGACTCCAAAGTACCCCAGGAACCCTGAACAGGCACCCAGGGCAGCCAGGAGGGGCATCTGGAGCACCCCAGGTGCCCCAGAGCACCCCAGACACACCACAGAGGCACCCAGGACCCCCTGAAGTCCCACAGTTCCCCCCACTGAGCACCCCAAAAAGGACACCCGGGCACAGCCCTTAATCACAGGCACCTCCCAGCACCCTAGGGTGCCCCCACCTCCCCTCTGACACCCCTCCTTGCACCCAGATCATCACAGGGGACGGCAGCCGCTCCTTTGGGTGCACGTCCCTGGCCGAGCGTGACCGCTGGATCGAGAACCTGCGCCGCACTGTGCAGCCCAACAAGGTGGGACTGTGGGTGGGGGGCACCCATGGGACACCCCCAGGGGGTGGGACCCCCTAGATGTGAGGGCTCAACCCCTGCCACCCTCCTGTCTCTTCACTGAGCAGGGTTGGGTGAGGGGGGGAAACTGGGGCACCACCCAACTCAACCCAACCCAACTCAACCCAACTCAACCCAACCCAACCCAACTCAACCCAACCCAACCCAACTCAACCCAACTCAACCCAACTCAACCCAACCCAACCCAACTCAACCCAACCCAACTCAACCCAACCCAACTCAACCCAACCCAACTCAACTCATCCCAACCCAACCCAACCCAACCCAACTCAACCCAACCCAACTCAACTCAACCCAACTCAAACCAACTCAACCCAACTCAACCAAACCCAACCCAACTCAACCCAACCCAACTCAACCCAACCCAACTCAACCCAACTCAACCCAACTCATCCCAACCCAACCCAACCCAACTCAACCCAACCCAACTCAACCCAACTCAACCCAACTCATCCCAACCCAACCCAACCCAACCCTACTCAACCCAACCCAACTCAACTCAACCCAACTCAAACCAACTCAACCCAACTCAACCAAACCCAACCCAACTCAACCCAACCCAACTCAACCCAACCCAACTCAACCCAACTCAACCCAACTCATCCCAACCCAACTCAACCCAACTCAACCCAATCCAACCCAACCCAACTCAACCCAACCCAACTCAACCCAACTCAACCCAACCCAACCCAACCCAACCCAACCCAACCCAACTCAACCCAACCCAACTCAACTCAACCCAACTCAAACCAACTCAACCCAACTCAACCAAACCCAACCCAACTCAACCCAACCCAACTCAACCCAACCCAACCCAAACCAGCTCATCCCAACTCAACCCAACTTAACCCAACTCATCCCAACCCAACCCAACCCAACCCAACTCAACCCAACCCAACTCAACCCAACTCAACCCAAACCAGCTCATCCCAACTCAACCCAACCCAACTCAACCCAACCCAACCCAAACCAGCTCATCCCAACTCAACCCAACCCAACTCAACCCAACTCAACCCAACTCAACCCAACCCAACTCAACCCAACTCAACCCAACTCAACCCAACCCAACTCAACCCAACCCAACTCAACCCAACCCAACTCAACTCAACCCAACCCAACTCAACCCAACCCAACTCAACCCAACTCAACCCAACTCAACCCAACCCAACCCAACCCAACTCAACCCAACCCAACTCAACCCAACCCAACTCAACTCAACCCAACCCAACTCAACCCAACCCAACTCAACCCAACCCAACCCAACTCAACCCAACCCAACCCCAACCCAACTCAACCAATCCACCCCACCATGTCCCCTCCTGTCCCCATCCCCCTGCTTCCCCACCACCACTCCAACCCACCAGCCCAAATTCATCCACCTGCCATAATCCCCCCTTGACCTGACAGGACAACTGTGAGAGGATGGAACTGGCATTGAACTTGTGGGTCTACGAAGCCCGGGACCTACCACCCCGACGCCGTCTCCGGTGTCACCTCTACCTGGATGGCACCCTCTTCGCCAGGACCACCGCCAAGGTGGCTGGTCCTGATGGCGAGCTCTTTTGGGGTGAACTCTTCCAGTTGGCTGCTCTCCCACCCTCTCGTGCCCTCACCCTCTCCCTGTGCCGCGATGACCACCCAACTCAACCGGTTGGCTCCATCACTGTCCCGTTGGTTGAGCTGGCGGCCACCCGGCAACCCTTGGAGCGTTGGTATCCTCTCAGTGGACCTGGGGGTGGTGAGAAGGTGCCATCGGTGAGGATCCGTGGTCGCTACCGGGAGGTGAGGGTGTTGCCCATCGTACGCTACAAGGAGTTGGCTGAGTTCATCACCTTCCACTACCGGGAGCTCTGCGCCCGCCTGGAACCCAGCATCGCCGTGAGGCACAAGGAGGAGCTGGCTGGAGCTCTGGTCCGTGTCTTGCAGAGCACTGGGAAGGCCAAGGTGAAGCTGGTGTTGACCATGGTGGATGTGGGGAGGGTTGGGGGGGTAGGGGGAGTGGTGAAGGGTAAGGTGGGTTCTTCCTGCTGTGTGTGCTGTGGGTATGGTGCTCGGGGTGGGATGATGGTTTGGGTGTGTTGGGAGAGGTTGGTGGGGTTGGCTTGGGATGGGTCGGGGTGGTGGGGATGGCTTGGGATGGGTTAGGGTGGTGGGAATGGCTTGGGATGGGTTGGGGTGGGGTGGATGGGTGGGGTTGGGTTGGGGTGGTGGGGATGGCTTGGGATAGGTTGGAGTGGTGGGGATGGCTTGGGATGGGTTGGGGTGGTGGGGATGGGTTGGGATGGGTTAGGGTGGTAGGGATGGGTGGGGTTGGGTTGGGGTGGATGGGTTGGGTTGGGTGGGGAATGGGATGGGATGGGTTAGGGTGGTAGGGATGGGTGGGGTTGGGTTGGGGTGGATGGGTTGGGTTGGGAATGGGATGGGATGGGTTAGGGTGGTAGAGATGGGTGGGGTTGGGTTGGGGTGGATGGGTTGGGTTGGGTGGGGAATGGGATGGGATGGGATGGAATGGGATGGGTGGGTGGGGTTGGGCTGGTGGTGTGGATGGGTGGGGTTGAGTTGGGTTGGGTTGAGTTGGGTTGAGTTGGGTTGAGTTGAGTTGAGTTGGGTTGAGTTGGGTTGGGTTGAGTTGAGTTGGGTTGGGTTGAGTTGGGTTGAGTTGGGTTGAGTTGGGTTGGGTTGAGTTGGGCTGGGTTGAGTTGGGTTGAGTTGAGTTGAGTTGGGTTGAGTTGGGTTGGGTTGGGTTGAGTTGGGTTGAGTTGGGTTGAGTTGGGTTGGGTTGGGTTGAGTTGGGTTGAGTTGGGTTGAGTTGGGTTGGGTTGGGTTGAGTTGGGTTGAGTTGGGTTGAGTTGGGTTGGGTTGAGTTGAGTTGGGTTGTGTTGGGTTGAGTTGGGTTGAGTTGGGTTGGGTTGGGTTGAGTTGGGTTGGGAAGGATGACCCACCTTGGCATTGGTGGGGTGGGAACCACCGTCCCTGGGAGCTCCAGGAGATCCTGGCACTTCCCAGGGGTGGCTTGATGGAGCCAAATCAGGACCAGGGGTGCCCCACTGACCCCTTCACCCCACAGTCCTTCCTCATCGACCTCGGGGTGGCCGAGCTGGACCGCTTCGATGACCGCGAGGCGCTGATCTTCCGCGAGAACACGCTGGCCACCAAGGCCATCGACGAGTACATGAAGCTGGTGGGGGGCAAGTACCTCCAGGACACCTTGGGTAGGTCCTTGATGGGTGCAGAGCATGGGCTAGAGCATGGTGGGGCTGTGGGACACCCCAGAACCTCCATAGAGACGTGATGGGGCTGTAGAACACCCCCAGAACCTTCATAGAGACATAGTGGGGCTGTAGGACACCCCCAGAATCTCCCTAGAGACGTGGTGGGGCTGTAGGACACTCCCAGAACCTCCATAGAGACGTGGTGGGGCTGTAGGACACCCCCAGAACCTCCATAGAGACGTGGTGGGGCTGTAGGACACCCCCAGAACCTCCCTAGAGATGTGGTGAGGCTGTAGGACACCTCCAGAACCTCCATAGAGACATGGTGGGTCTGTAGGACATCCCAGAACCTCCCTAGAGATGTGGTGAGGCTGTAGGACACCCCCAGAACCTCCCTAGAGATGTGGTGGGGTTGTAGGACATCCCAGAACCTCCAGAGAGACATGGTGGGTCTGTAGGACATCCCAGAACCTCCAGAGAGACGTGGTGGGTCTGTAGGACATCCCAGAACCTCCCTAGAGACGTGGTGGGGCTGTAGGACACCCCCAGAACCTCCCTAGAGACGTGGTGGCTGCTTCTCATGGCCACTTGTGTCCCCTCGTGGTGTCCAGGTGAGGCTGTGGCCCAGCTCTGCACCTCAGATGAGAGCTGTGAGGTGGACCCCACCAAGTGCTCCGGCCTGGACCTGTCTGACCACCAGAACAGCCTCCGGCAGGTCTGCGAGGAGACCTTCCAGCGCATCTCCACCTCCTGCGAGTGAGGGACAGGACCCACCCCCCTACCCCACCCCCCCCCGCCCCCCGGCCTGGAGTGGGGTGGGGGTAGGGGTGGGGACCTCCACGGGGGTGGGTTTGGGGCCAGGGGTGGAAGGTGGTGGAGACCAATGTCTGGAAGAGGTTGGAGATGGGGATGGGGCTGGGCTTGGGGACAGGGAGGGGGGTGGGGATGGTTGTGGGGGTTGGAAGGACCTGGGGACAAGGTTGGGGACAGGGATGGAGGTGGGCACCAGGAAGGACCTGGGGACAAGCTTGGGGACAGGGATGGGGGTGGGCACCAAGAAGGACCTGGGAACAACCTTGGGGACAAGGTTGGGGACAGGGATGGGGGTGGGCACCAGGAAGGACCTGGGGAGAAGCTTGGGGACAAGGTTGGGGACGGGGATAGGGATGGGCACCAGGAAGGACCTGGGGACAAGCTTGGGGACAAGGTTGGGGACAGGGATGGGGGTGGGCACCAGGAAGGACCTGGGGACAACCTTGGGGACAAGCTTGGGGACAGGGATGGGGGTGGGCACCAGGAAGGACTTGAGGACAACCATGGAGAACAGACATGGTGATGGGCACCAGGAAGGACCTGGGGACAAGCTTGGGGACAGCCATGGAAGACAGGGATGGTGATGGACACCAGGAAGGACTTGAGGACAGTGATGGGGGACAAGGATGGTGATGGGCACCAGGAAGGACCTGGGGACAAGCTTGGGGGACAACCATGGAAGACAGGGATGGTGATGGACACCAAGAAGGACCTGGGGATAAGCTTGGGGACAACCATGGAGAACAGACATGGTGATGGGCACCAGGAAGGACCTGGGGACAAGCAGAGTGGACCAGGATGGGGCCAAGAACAGGCATGGTGGGCACCCAGCAGCTTGTTGGGGTGGTTCCAGGGCCACCCACCTGACCCAGCACCCACCCAGATGTCTCTCCCCACAGGGCCTTCCCAGCAGAGCTGGGTGAGATCTTCTCAGCCTGGCAGGAGGAGTGTGAGGCACGGGGCAAGGTGTCCATCGGGCAGCGCCTGGTCTCGGCCTCCCTCTTCCTACGGTTCCTCTGTCCTGCCATCATGTCCCCCAGCCTCTTCGGCCTCGTCCAGGAGTATCCAAGCGAGGCCACCGCCCGGACCCTCACCCTCGTGGCCAAGGTCATCCAGAACTTGGCCAACTTCACCACGTACGTTGTGGAGGGCCACCATGGCGGTGGTTGGACAAGGGGTGGTTGGATGGACATGGGGTGGTTGGTTGGACATGGGGTGGTTGGTTGGCCATGGGGTGGTTGGCCATGGGGTGGTTGGATGGACAGGGGCTGGTTGGACATGTGGTTGTTGGATGTGGGGTGGTTGGACATGGGGTGGTTGGACATGGGGTGGTTGGATGGACAGGGGCTGGTTGGACATGGGGTTGTTGGATGTGGGGTGGTTGGACATGGGGTGGTTGGACACGGGGTGGTTGGTTGGACATGGGGTGGTTGGATGGACAGGGGCTGGTTGGACATGGGGTTGTTGGATGTGGGGTGATTGGACATGGGGTGGTTGGTTGGACATGGGGTGGTTGGACATGGGGTGGTTGGACACGGGGTGGTTGGTTGGACATGGGGTGGTTGGTTGGTCATGGGTGGTTGGACATGGGGTGGTTGGATGGACGTGGGGTGGTTGGACATGGGGTGGTTGGTCATGGGGTGGTTGGACATGGGGTGTTTGGATGGACGTGGGGTGGTTGGACATGGGGTGGTTGGTTGGTCATGGGTGGTTGGACATGGGGTGGTTGGATGGACGTGGGGTGGTTGGTCATGGGGTGGTTGGTCATGGGGTGGTTGGACATGGGGTGGTTGGATGGACGTGGGGTGGTTGGACATGGGGTGGTTGGGCATGGAGTGGTTGGATATGGGTGTTTAGTTGGACATGGGGTGGCTGGTTGGACATGGGGTGGTTGGTGGGACATGGGTGGTTGGTTGGACATGGGGTGGTTGGATGGACATGGGGTGGTTGGTTGGACATGGGGTGGTTGGTTGAACGTGGGTGGTTGCTTGGACATTGGGTGGTTGGACATGGAGTGGTTGGATATTGGGTGGTTGGATGGACATGGGCTGATTGGACATTGGGTGGTTGGACATGGATGGTTGGACATGGGGTGGTTGGTTGAACATGGGTGGTTGGTTGGACATGGGTGGTTGGTTGGACATGGGGTGGTTGGTTGAACATGGGGTGGTTGGTTGAACATGGGTGGTTGGTTGGACATTGGGTGGTTGGACATGGATGGTTGGACATGGGGTGGTTGGTGTCTTGGCCCAAGAACATGGCAGTGTTCTCCCCCATGTCCTGGTGGTCCCTGACCCTGGAGGTGGCCTGTCCCATGACCGTGATGGTGGCCCAGGCCATAACTTGGTCCCCAGGAGATAACCAGCCATGGTGGTCCCCAGGTTTGGTGAGAAAGAGGCCTACATGGGCTTCATGAACGAGTTCCTGGAGCACAACTGGGGCACCATGACGACCTTCCTGCAGAGCGTGGCCAACCCTGAGAGCAGCATCCACATGGCCACCTACGATGGCTACGTGGACCTGGCCCTGGAGCTTGCCACCCTTCACCTCTTGCTCTGTGACATCTTCTCCAGCCTGGACCAGGTGCCACCACTCATTTGTCCCTCCTTCCCTTCACGGAGCAGATGTCCACTGCAGGTGGCACAAGGCCACCCACTCTCCCCACAATGTCCTTGTCTTGGCTTGGGACGTTGGGTGGTTGGTTGGACGTGGGGTGGGTGGACATGGGGTGGTTCACTGGACATGGGGTGGGTGGATATGGGGTGGGTGGACATGGAGTGGTTGGGTGGACATGGGGTGGTTGGTTGGACATTGGGTGGTTGGGCATTGGGTGGGTGGACATGGGGTGGTTGGTTGGACATTGGGTGGTTGGGCATTGGGTGGGTGGACATGGGGTGGTTGGATGGACATGGGGTGGGTGGACATGGAGTGGGTGGATATTGGGTGGTTGGGTGGACATGGAGTGGGTGGATATTGGGTGGTTGGTTGGACATGGGGTGGTTGGACATGGGGTGGTTGGATGGAACATGGGGTGGTTGGCCATGGGGTGGTTGGATGGACATGGGGTGGTTGGATGGACATGGGGTGGTTGGCCATGAGGTGGTTGGCCATGAGGTGGTTGGGCATTGGGATGTTGGCCATGGGGTGGTTGGTTGGCCATGGGGTGGTTGGATATTGGGTGGTTGGATGGCCATGGGGTGGTTGGCCATGGGGTGGTTGGTTGGCCATGGGGTGGTTGGCCATGGGGTGGTTGGGCATTAGGATGTTGGCCATGGGGTGGTTGGTTGGCCATGGGGGTGGTTGGCCATGAGGTGGTTGGCCATGAGGTGGTTGGGCATTGGGATGTTGGCCATGGGGTGGTTGGCCATGGGGTGGTTGGCCATGGGGTGGTCGTTTGGACTTGGTAGGCCACGCAGGAGGAGCTGGAGCCCCTTCCCACCATCCTCACCGCCATCAAGGAGGGGACCCCTGTCCCCGTCTGCGTCCGGCTCAGCTCCACCGTGGAGCGAAGGTACCGGTGGGTGGGCAGGAGGACACGGGGGGCTGAGGTGGACACGTTGGGGTCAGGAGGAGCTCTGGTAGAGGGGTGACACTTAGGATGGGTTTGGGGTGGTTCTGGTCTTGGTTGGGTCTAAGGAGATTGGGCTTGGACTGGTCCCAGTTGCGTTCATGAGAAGATTTGGGTTCCTGATGTGTCTGGTCATGGTCCAGGCAGGGTTGGTTCTCCTCCCAGTCCTCCCAGTTCAGAAGATGGTGCTGGGCTGGGTTTGGTGGACACATCTTTGGTCCAGAACCTGTTTCTAGATGGATTTAAGGGCAAAGTCTGGTCCTGGCCAGGTTCAGGGGGAGGAGTTCTGGTCCCACCTGAGTTTGGGGTGACTCTGGTGACTCTGGCTCAGGTCAAGGCTGGTTTTGATGATGGTTCTTCTCCCAGTTGGGTTTGGGGGACATTTCTTCTTCGAGACATTGAGCTCCAGGCTTGGTTTAGGATGAGAACAGGGGGTGGGGTTAGGTTTTTTTGGGGGGGTTGGGGGTTCCTTCTGGTCTTGGTCGAGTTGAGCTGGTTCTGGTTGATCCCTCCTTGACCCAACATCACCATGAGGTGCCACCACCTCGCTTCATGTAGCCCAGCAGAGAACATCAAACCCGGCTTCCTTCCACCACGTGACCTGAGCAAGCACAGCCCCCTCATCAAGAGCCAATCCCTCATCAGCATCCGGCGCGGGTCGGGGACGAGAGGATGGACCAGAACCACCACCGACAACGGTGGTACCACCACCACCATCATCACCACCATCATCATCATCATCCCACCGGCAACGGCGCAACGTCCAACGGACGCAGAGCGTTCCGGCGCAGAGCAAAGCCACCCGCCGCCTCCGCAAGCAGAACAGCACCGAGAACGTGCCAGAGGTCCCAGCTGAGGACAGTTTGGGAGGTCCCCTACCCAGGAACAGCCAGGTAAGGGGTCACCTTGGTGTTGGAGGAGGAGGAGAAGGAAGGAGGAAGGGGATGGGTGATGGTGGTGGTTGTTGTAGGGTGGTGGGAAGCTGCGCTCGTCGGCGTCGCTGCCCAGGAAGTCTACGGTGCCCTGGCAGCGCTACGCGGAGGAGGCGCGGCGGCGGCGGCGCAGGGGGAGCTCTACGGTATCCATCCCTTGGAGAAGGTAAGATAAAGGTTGCTAACGAGGGCCTCCTCCTGTGTCTGTCAGTCTGTCCATCCCTCCATCCATTCCTCCATCCATCCACCCATCCATCCATCCATCCATCCATCCATCCCCCCATCCCAACCAACCAACCCATCCATCCCTCCATCCATCCCTCCATCCCTCCCCCCATCCCTCCCTCCACCATCCCTCCCTCCATCCCTTCCCCCATCCAACCCTCCATCCATCCCTCCATCCATCCCTCCCTCCATCCCTCCCCCCATCCCTCCCTCCATCCATCCCTCCCTCCATCCCTCCCCCCACCAACCCTCCATCCATCCCTCCATCCATCCATCCATCCATCCATCCATCCATCCATCCCTCCCCCCATCCATCCCCTCTCTCCATCCCTCCCCCCATCCCTCCCTCCCTCCATCCCTCCCTCCATCCCTCCCCCCATCCAACCAACCAACCATCCATCCCTCCATCCATCCCTCCATCCCTCTCCCCATCCCTCCCTCCATCCATCCCTCCCTCCATCCCTCCCCCCATCCAACCCTCCATCCATCCCTCCATCCATCCATCCATCCATCCATCCATCCATCCATCCATCCATCCATCCATCCATCCCCCCATCCAACCAACCAACCAACCAACCAACCAACCATCCCTCCCCC
>JAKCOZ010000351.1:125483-166390 GCA_022605955.1 Rallus limicola | reverse complement strand
GGGATGGCTTCAGGATCCACCAGTTTGGGGGGGAGAACCAGTTGGGATGGACTGGGATGAACTGGGATGGTTCCAGAATGGTGTTGATGCTTCATGAGGGGGGGGGGGCTGAGCTGTTCCCCACCTCTGGAAGCTCCTGAGATCCACCCAGGAGTAATTCCCACATGGAAACCTGGGGTTGTTCCCTCTTCTCCACCTCTGGGAAGCTCCTGAGATCCACCAGGAGTAATTCCCACATGGAAACCTGAGGTTGTTCCCTGCTCTCCACCTCTGGAAGCTCCTGAGATCCACCCAGGAGTAATTCCCACATGGAAACCTGGGGCTGCTCCCTCTTCTCACCTCTGGAAGCTCCTGAGATCCACCCAGGAGTAATTCCCACATGGAAACCTGGGGTTGTTCCCTGCTCTCCACCTCTGGAAGCTCCTGAGATCCACCCAGGAGTAATTCCCACATGGAAACCTGGGGTTGTTCCCTCTTCTCCACCTCTGGAAGCTCATGAGATCCACCCAGGAGTAATTCCCACATGGAAACCTGGGGTTGTTCCCTCTTCTCCACCTCTGGAAGCTCCTGAGATCCACCCAGGAGTAATTCCCACAGGGAAACCTGGGGTTGCTCCCTGCTCTCCACCTCTGGAAGCTCCTGAGATCCACCCAGGAGTAATTCCCACATGGAAACCTGGGGTTGTTCCCTCTTCTCCACCTCTGGAAGCTCCTGAGATCCACCCAGGAGTAATTCCCACATGGAAACCTGGGGTTGTTCCCTGCTCTCCACCTCTGGAAGCTCCTGAGATCCACCCAGGAGTAATTCCCACATGGAAACCTGGGGTTGTTCCCTGCTCTCCACCTCTGGAAGCTCCTGAGATCCACCCAGGAGTAATTCCCACATGGAAACCTGGGGTTGTTCCCTGCTCTCCACCTCTGGAAGCTCCTGAGATCCACCCAGGAGTAATTCCACATGGAAACCTGGGGTTGTTCCCTGCTCTCCACCTCTGGAAGCTCCTGAGATCCACCCAGGAGTAATTCCCACATGGAATCCTGGGGTTGTTCCCTCTTCTCCACCTCTGGAAGCTCCTGAGATCCACCCAGGAGTAATTCCCACATGGAAACCTGGGGTTGTTCCCTCTTCTCCACCTCTGGAAGCTCCTGAGATCCACCCAGGAGTAATTCCCACATGGAAACCTGGGTTTGTTCCCTGCTCTCCACCTCTGGAAGCTCCTGAGATCCACCCAGGAGTAATTCCCACATGGAAACCTGGGGTTGTTCCCTCTTCTCCACCTCTGGAAGCTCCTGAGATCCACCCAGGAGTAATTCCCACATGGGAAACCTGGGGTTGTTCCCTGCTCCCCACCTCTGGAAGCTCCTGAGATCCACCCAGGAGTAATTCCCACATGGAAACCTGGGGTTGTTTCCCTGCTCTCCACCTCTGGAAGCTCCTGAGATCCACCCAGGAGTAATTCCCCACATGGAAACCTGGGGTTTGTTCCCTGCTCTCCACCTCTGGAAGCTCCTGAGATCCACCCAGGAGTAATTCCCACATGGAAACCTGGGGGTTGTTCCCTCTTCTCCACCTCTGGAAGCTCCTGAGATCCACCCAGGAGTAATTCCCACATGGAAACCTGGGGTTGTTCCCTGCTCTCCACCTCTGGAAGCTCCTGAGATCCACCCAGGAGTAATTCCCACATGGAAACCTGGGGTTGTTCCTTCTTCTCCACCTCTGGAAGCTCCTGAGATCCACCCAGGAGTAATTCCCACATGGAAACCTGAGGTTGTTCCTTCTTCTCCACCTCTGGAAGCTCCTGAGATCCACCCAGGAGTAATTCCCACATGGAAACCTGGGGTTGTTCCCTGCTCTCCACCTCTGGAAGCTCCTGAGATCCACCCAGGAGTAATTCCCACATGGAAACCTGGGGTTGTTCCCTGCTCTCCACCTCTTGGAAGCTCCTGAGATCCACCCAGGAGTAATTCCCACATGGAAACCTGGGGTTGTTCCCTCTTCTCCACCTCTGGAAGCTCCTGAGATCCCCCCAGGAGTAATTCCCACATGGAAACCTGGGGCTGCTCCCTGCTCTCCACCTCTGGAAGCTCCTGAGATCCACCCAGGAGTAATTCCCACATGGAAACCTGGGGTTGTTCCCTCTTCTCCACCTCTGGAAGCTCCTGAGATCCACCCCAGGAGTAATTCCCACATGGAAACCTGGAGCTGCTCCCTGCTCTCCACCTCTGGAAGCTCCTGAGATCCACCCAGGAGTAATTCCCACATGGAAACCTGGGGTTGTTCCCTGCTCTCCACCTCTGGAAGCTCCTGAGATCCACCAGGAGTAATTCCACATGGAAACCTGAGGTTGTTCCCTCTTCTCCACCTCTGGAAGCTCCTGAGATCCACCCAGGAGTAATTCCCACATGGAAACCTGGGGCTGTTCCCTCTTCTCCACCTCTGGAAGCTCCTGAGATCCCCCCAGGAGTAATTCCCACATGGAAACCTGGGGTTGTTCCCTGCTCTCCACCTCTGGAAGCTCCGTGAGATCCACCCAGGAGTAATTCCCACATGGAAACCTGGCGTTGTTCCCTCTTCTCCACCTCTGGAAGCTCCTGAGATCCACCCAGGAGTAATTCCCACATGGAATCCTGGGGTTGTTCCCTGCTCTCCACCTCTGGAAGCTCCTGAGATCCACCCAGGAGTAATTCCCACATGGAATCCTGGGGTTGTTCCCTGCTCTCCACCTCTGGAAGCTCCTGAGATCCACCCAGGAGTAATTCCCACATGGAAACCTGGGGCTGTTCCCTCTTCTCCACCTCTGGAAGCTCCTGAGATCCACCCAGGAGTAATTCCCACATGGAAACCTGAGGTTGTTCCCTGCTCTCCACCTCTGGAAGCTCCTGAGATCCACCCAGGAGTAATTCCCACATGGAAACCTGGGGTTGTTCCCTCTTCTCCACCTCTGGAAGCTCCTGAGATCCACCCAGGAGTAATTCCCACATGGAAACCTGGGGTTGTTCCCTCTTCTCCACCTCTGGAAGCTCACTGAGATCCACCCAGGAGTAATTCCCACATGGAAACCTGGGGTTGCTCCCTGCTCTCCACCTCTGGAAGCTCCTGAGATCCACCCAGGAGTAATTCCCACATGGAAACCTGGGGTTGTTCCCTGCTCTCCACCTCTGGAAGCTCCTGAGATCCACCCAGGAGTAATTCCCACATGGAAACCTGGGGTTGTTCCCTGCTCTCCACCTCTGGAAGCTCCTGAGATCCACCCAGGAGTAATTCCCACATGGAAACCTGGGGTTGTTCCCTCTTCTCCCACCTCTGGAAGCTCCTGAGATCCACCCAGGAGTAATTCCCACATGGAAACCTGGGGTTGTTCCCTCTTCTCCACCTCTGGAAGCTCCTGAGATCCACCCAGGAGTAATTCCCACATGGAAACCTGGGGCTGCTCCCTGCTCCCCACTTCTGGAAGCTCCTGAGATCCACCCAGGAGTAATTCCCACATGGAAACCTGGGGTTGTTCCCTGCTCTCCACCTCTGGAAGCTCCTGAGATCCACCCAGGAGTAATTCCCCACATGGAAACCTGGGGTTGTTCCCTCTTCTCCACCTCTGGAAGCTCCTGAGATCCACCCAGGAGTAATTCCCACATGGAAACCTGGGGTTGTTCCCTCTTCTCCACCTCTGGAAGCTCCTGAGATCCACCCAGGAGTAATTCCCACATGGAAACCAGGAGCATCTTGCTGCCTTTCCATGGGTGTGATGAGTTGTGCACGTCAGAAGACACCAAGAGCAGCCATCACCAATCCCCATCTTCTACTTTACCCCACTGGGAAGGTGTTTTTTTGGGGGGAGGGGGGCAGAGAAGGACCCCCCCAAACCCCCCCTTTGAAGTCTCAACCCCCCCTTGTGTATCTGGAACTGGGTGGTGACCTGGATCTGGCACTGAGGAGAGGAGGAATACAAGGTGGAGAGGTGTTTTTTGGGGGGGGGATGACAAAGGAACCCCCCCTTGGCCATGTCCCTGGCTTGGTACCCCCTCTTGGGGGGGGGAAGAAGAGGAAAAGACCCCCCCCAAAAAATTAGGGAAGAGCTGGGATGTGAACACGTTGGGTTGTGAGTGGATTTGGGGGGGGGGGGGGGGGGTGGTGGGGGGGTGGGTAGCAGCATGTGGGGGGACAGGGGGGGGTTTGGGGGGTTTTGGGGTGGCCTGGTGGGTTGTTTAGAGGGAACTGGTGGGGTTTGGGGGGGTTTTGGGGTGTCCTGTTGGGGTTTGAGGGGGGTTTTGGGGTGTCCTGGTGGGGTTTTGTGGAGGGCCTGGTGAGGTTTGGGGGGGTTTTGTGGAGGCCTGGTGGGGTTTGGGGGGGTTTTGGGGTGTCCTGGTGGGGTTTGTGGGAGGCCTAGTGGGGTTTGGGGGGGGTTTGGAGTGGCCTGATGGGGTTTGGGGGTTTTTTGGGGTGTCCTGGTGGGGTTTTGGGGTGTCCTGTTTGGGTTTGGGGGGGTTTTGGAGTGGCCTGATGGGGTTTGGGGGGGCTTTTGGGGTGTCTGGTGGGGTTTTGGGGTGGCCTGGTGGGGTTTGGTGGGGTTTTGGGGTGGCCTGGTGGGATTTGAGGGGGGTTTTGGCGTGTCCTGGTGGGGTTTTGGGGTGTCCAGGTGGGATTTGAGGGGGGTTTTAGGGTGGCCTGATGGGGTTTGGGGGGGTTTTGGGGTGTCCTGGTGGGGTTTTGGGATGTCCTGGTGGGATTTGAGGGGGGTTTTGGGGTGTCCTGTTGGGGTTTTGGGGGGGTTTTGGGGTGTCCTGGTGGGGTTTTGGGATGTCCTGGTGGGATTTGAGGGGGGTTTTGGGGTGTCCTGGTGGGGTTTTGGGGTGGCCTGATGGGGTTTGGGGGGGTTTTGGGGTGTCCTGGTGGGGGTTTTGGGGGTGTCCTGTTGGGGTTTGAGGGGTGTTTTGGGGTGTCCTGGTGGGGTTTTGGGATGTCCTGGTGGGGTTTGAGGGAGGTTTTGGGGTGTCCTGGTGGGGTTTGGGGGGGGTTTTGGGGTGTCCTGGTGGGGTTTTGGGGTGTCCTGGTGGGGTTTGGGGGGGGTTTTGGGGTGTCCTGGTGGGGGTTTGGGGTGGTTTTGTGGAGGCCTGGTGGGGTTTGGGGGGGTTTTGAGGTGGCCTGGTGGGATTTTGGGGTGTCCTGTTGGGGTTTGAGGGGGGTTTTGGGGTGTCCTGGTGGGGTTTTGGGGTGTCCTGGTGGGATTTGAGGGGGGTTTTGGGGTGTCCTGGTGGGGTTTTGGGGTGTCCTGGTGGGGGTTTTGGGGGGGTTTTGGGGTGGCCTGGTGGGGTTTGGGGAGGCCTGGTGGGGGTTTGGGGGGGGGTTTGGGGTGTCCTGGTGGGATTTGAGGGGGGTTTTGGGGTGTCCTGTTGGTGTTTGGGGGGGGTTTGGGGTGTCCTGGTGGGATTTTGGGGGTGTCCTGGTGGGATTTGTGGGGGGTTTGGGGTGTCCTGGTGGGGTTTGGGGGGCTTTTGGGGTGTCCTGGTGGGGTTGAAGCCGGCTTGGGGGGTTGTTTTGGGGAGACTGCTGGGATTTTGGGTATTTTGGAGGGGTTTGAGGGAGACCAGGTGGGGGTTTGAGCAGGGTTTTGGGGAAAGCCTGGTGTTCTTTTGAGGAGACTGAGATTTTGGGGGTGTCCTGGAGGTGTTTGAGCAAGGCCAGGTGAGGTTTTGGGGGAACCTGATGGGATTTGGGGGAGGATAAAACCCCAAATGAAGCCAAAATGGTGCCTGGTTGGGGAGGGGGAAGGGGGAAACCCCCCCCATCCCACCTCCAAGGTGGCTCTTCCTCTTCCAACCCCAAAAAACCCTGGAAAAAACCTCTTTTAACCCCCCCAAATTGAACTTAATTTGAGGAGGGGGGGTAAAAAAATCCCCCCCAAGCTGCCAAAAAAAGTCCCACTCCGGGATTTAGGTTGGAAAAAGCCCCCCCTACCCCCCCCCCTCCCCCCTTCCTTTGCCTTGATTGTCCCCCACTTAACCCGTTTAGCATTTAAATCGCCCCAAATTCTGCTCCTCCTCTGCCTGGCTCTGGGGAGAGATGGGCTTGGGGGGAAGGGGATTTTCTTCTCCTTCCTTCCACCCTTTCTCCCTTTGGGGGAGGGGGGGGAGGGGGAGAGTGTGGGGGTTTAAGTGGAGTTTGAGGGGGACCTGGGGGGTTTGAGTGGGGTTTTGGGGTGTCCTGGAGGGGTTTAGGTGGAGTTTGAGGGGGAACTGGGGATTTGAGTGGGGGTTTTGGGGTGTCCTGGAGGGGTTTGAGTGGAGTTTGAGGGGGACCTGGGGGGTTTGAGTGGGGTTTTGGGGTGTCCTGGAGGGGTTTAGGTGGAGTTTTGGAGGGTAACTGGGGGGTTTGAGTGGGGTTTGGGGGCATCCTGGAGAGATTTTGGGGTGTCTGGAGGGGTTTGAGTGGAGTTTGAGGAGGACCTGATGGGGTTTGAGTGGGGTTTTGGGGAGAAGAGAGGATTTTAGGGAGGCCTGGTGGGGTTTGAGTGGGGTTTTGGGGTGTCCTGGAGGGGTTTGAGTGGAGTTTGAGGGGGACCTGATGGGGTTTGAGTGGGGTTTGGGGGAGATGAGGGGTTTTTTAGGGAGGCCTGGTGGGGTTTGAGTGGGGTTTTGGGGTGTCCTGGAGGGGTTTGAGTGGAGTTAGAGGGGGACCTGGGGGGTTTTGAGTGGGGTTTTGTGGGAGTCCCTGTGGAGTTTTGGGGAGAAGAGAGGATTTTAGGGAGGCCTGGTGGGGTTTGAGTGGGGTTTTGGGGTGTCCTGGAGGGGTTTGGGTGGAGTTTGAGGGGGACCTGGAGGGTTTGAGTGGGGTTTTGAGGAGTCCCCTGGTGGGGTTTTGGGGAGATGAGGGGTTTTTAGGGAGGCCTGGAGGGGTTTGAGTGGGGTTTTGGGGTGTCCTGGAGGGGTTTGAGTGGGACCTGGGGGGTTTGAGTGGGGGTTTGGGGGCATCCTGGAGGATTTTGGGGTGTCCTGGAGGGGTCTGGGGTGGAGATTGAGGGGGGACCTGGGGGGTTTGAGTGGGGTTTTGGGGTGTCCTGGAGGGGTTTGAGGGGGGACCTGGGGGGTTTGAGTGGGGTTTGGGGGCATCCTGGAGGGATTTTGGGGTGTCCTGGAGGGGTTTGAGTGGAGTTTGAGGGGGACCTGGGGGGTTTGAGTGGGGTTTTGGGGTGTCCTGGAGGGGTTTGAGTGGAGTTTGAGGGGGACCTGGGGGGTTTGAGTGGGGTTTGGGGGTGTCCTGGAGGGATTTTGGGGTGTCCTGGAGGGGTCTGGGTGGAGATTGAGGGGGACCTGGGGGGGTTTGAGTGGGGTTTTGGGGTGTCCTGGAGGGGTTTGAGGGGGACCTGGGGGGTTTGAGTGGGGTTTGGGGGCATCCTGGAGGGATTTTGGGGTGTCCTGGAGGGGTTTTTGAGTGGAGTTTGAGGGGGACCTGGGGGGTTTGAGTGGGGTTTTGGGGTGTCCTGGAGGGGTTTTAGTGGGGTTTGAGGGGGACCTGGGGGGTTTGAGTGGGGTTTGGGGGTGTCCTGGAGGGATTTTGGGGTGTCCTGGAGGGGTTTAAGTGGAGTTTGAGGGGGACCTGTGGGGTTTGAGTGGGGTTTTGAGGAGTCCCTGGTGGAGTTTTGGGGAGATGAGGGGTTTTTAGGGAGACCTGGTGGGGTTTGAGTATGGTTTTGGGGTGTCCTGGAGGGGTTTGAGGGGGACCTGGGGGGTTTGAGTGGGGTTTTGGGGTGTCCTGGAGGGGTTTGGGGGCATCCTGGAGGGGTTTGAGTGGAGTTTGAGGGGGAACTGGGGGGTTTGAGTGGGGTTTTGGGGTGTCCTGGAGGGGTTTAGGTGGAGTTTGAGGGGGAACCTGGGGGGTTTGAGTGGGGTTTGGGGGTGTCCTGGAGGGATTTTGGGGTGTCCTGGAGGGGTTTAAGTGGAGTTTGAGGGGGACCTGGGGGGTTTGAGTGGGGTTTTGAGGAGTCCCTGTGGGGTTTTGGGGAGATGAGGGTTTTTAGGGAGACTTGGTGGGGTTTGAGTGGGGTTTTGGGGTGTCCTGGAGGGGGTTTGAGTGGAGTTTGAGGGGGACCTGGGGGGTTTGAGTGGGGGTTTTGAGGTGTCCTGAAGGGATTTAAGTGGAGTTTGAAGGGGGAACTGGGGGGTTTGAGTGGGGGTTTTGGGGTGTCCTGGAGGGGTTTTAGGTGGAGTTTGAGGGGGACCTGGGGGGTTTGAGTCGGGTTTGGGGGCGTTCTGGAGGGATTTTGGGGTGTCCTGGAGGGGTTTGAGTGGAGTTTGAGGGGTCCTGGGGGGTTTGAGTGGGGTTTTGAGGAGTCCCTGGTGGGGTTTTGGGGAGATGAGGGGTTTTTAGGGAGGCCTGGAGGGGTTTGAGTGGGGTTTTGGGGCGTCCTGGAGGGGTTTGAGTGGAGTTTGAGGAGGACCTGGGGGGTTTGAGTGGGATTTTGGGGTGTCCTGGAGGGGTTTTAAGTGGAGTTAGAGGGGGACCTGGGCGGTTTGGAGTGGGGTTTGGGGGCATCCCTGGAGGGATTTTGGGGAGTCCTGGAGGGGTTTGAATGGAGTTTGAGGGGGACCTGGGCGGTTTGAGTGGGGTTTGGGGGCGTCCTGGAGGGATTTTGGGGGTGTCCTGGAGGGGTTTGAGTGGGGTTTGACGGGGACCTGGGGGGTTTGAGTGGGGTTTGGGGGCGTCCTGGAGGGGTTTGAGTGGAGTTTGAGGGGGACCTGGGGGGTTTTTGAGTGGGGTTTTGGGGAGTCCCTGGTGGGGTTTTGGGGAGATGAGAGGTTTTTAGGGAGGCCTGGAGGGGTTTGAGTGGGGTTTGGGGGCGTCCTGGAGGGGTTTGAGTGGAGTTTGAGCAGGACCCTGGGGGGTTTGAGTGGGGTTTTGGGGTGTCCTGGAGGGGTTTGAGTGGAGTTAGAGGGGGACCTGGGCGGTTTGAGTGGGGTTTGGGGGCGTCCTGGAGGGGTTTTGGGGGCGTCCTGGAGGGGTTTGAGTGGAGTTTGAGGGGGACCTGGGGGGTTTGAGTGGGGTTTGGGGGTGTCCTGGAGGGGTTTGGGGGCATCCTGGAGGGGTTTGAGTGGAGTTTGAGGGGGACCTGGGGGGTTTGAGTGGGGTTTTGAGGAGTCCCTGGTGGGGTTTTGGGGAGATGAGGGGTTTTTAGGGAGACCTGGTGGGGTTTGAGTGGGGTTTTGGGGTGTCCTGGAGGGGTTTGAGGGGGACCTGGGGGGTTTGAGTGGGGTTTGGGGGTGTCCTGGAGGGGTTTGGGGGCATCCTGGAGGGGTTTGAGTGGAGTTTGAGGGGGGACCTGGGGGGTTTGAGTGGGGTTTTGGGGTGTCCTGGAGGGGTTTGAGTGGAGTTTGAGGGGGACCTGGGGGGTTTGAGTGGGGTTTTGGGGTGTCTTGGAGGGGTTTGAGTGGAGTTTGAGGGGGACCTGATGGGGTTTGAGTGGGGTTTGGGGGTGTCCTGGAGGGGTTTTGGGGCGTCCTGGAGGGGTTTAAGTGGAGTTTGAGGGGGACCCTGGGAGGTTTGAGTGGGGTTTTGGGGTGTCCTGGAGGGGTTTAAGTGGAGTTAGAGGGGGACCTGGGGGGTTTGAGTGGCGTTTGGGGGCGTCCTGGAGGGGTTTGGGGGTGTCCTGGAGGGGTTTGAGTGGAGTTAGAGGGGGACCCTGGGGGGTTTGAGTGGGGTTTTGAGGAGTCCCTGGTGGGGTTTTGGGGAGATGAGGGGTTTTTAGGGAGGCCTGGAGGGGTTTGAGTGGGGTTTTGGGGTGTCCTGGAGGGGTTTAGGTGGAGTTTGAGGGGGACCTGGGGGGTTTGAGTGGGATTTTGGGGTGTCCTGGAGGGGTTTAGGTGGAGTTTGAGGGGGAACTGGGGGGTTTGAGTGGGGTTTGGGGGGCGTCCTGGAGGGATTTTGGGGTGTCCTGAGGGCTTTGAGTGGAGTTTGAGGGGGACCTGGGGGGTTTGAGTGGGGTTTGGGGGCGTCCTGGAGGGGTTTGAATGGAGTTTGAGGGGGACCTGGGGGGTTTGAGTGGGGTTTGGGGGCGTCCTGGAGGGATTTTGGGGTGTCCTGGAGGGGTTTGAGTGGAGTTTGAGGGGGACCTGGGGGGTTTGAGTGGGGTTTGGGGAGGTCCCTGGTGGGGTTTTGGGGAGATGAGAGGTTTTTAGGGAGGCCTGGAGGGATTTGAGTGGGGTTTGGGGTGTCCTGGAGGGGTTTTGGGGTGTCCTGGAGGGGTTTAAGTGGAGTTAGAGGGGGACCTGGGGGGGTTTGAGTGGGGTTTTGGGGTGTCCCTGGAGGGGTTTGAGTGGAGTTTGAGGGGGACCTGATGGGGTTTGAGTGGGGTTTGGGGAGTCCCTGGGTGGGGTTTTGGGGAGATGAGGGGTTTTTAGGGAGACCTGGTGGGCTTTGAGTGGGGTTTTGGGGTGTCCTGGAGGGGTCTGAGTGGGGTTTGAGGGGGACCTGGGGGGTTTGAGTGGGGTTTTGGGGTGTCCTGGAGGGGTTTAAGTGGAGTTTGAAGGGGACCTGGTGGGGTTGGAGTGGGGTTTTGGGCCGTCCTGGAGGGTTTAGGTGGAGTTTGAGGGGACCTGATGGGGTTTGAGTGGGGTTTTGGGGTGTCCTGGAGGGGTTTGAGGGAGACCAGGTGGGGTTTGAGGGGGGCTTTTGGGGAGGCCTGGGGGTTTTTAGGGAGGCCTGGTGGAGTTTGAGGAGGGTTTTGGGGCATCCTGGAAGGGTTTGAGGGAGACCAGCTGGGGTTTGAGTGGACTTTTTGGGAGGCCTGGTAGGGTTTTGAGTGGGGTTTTGGGGCATCATGGTGGGGCTTTTAGGGAGTCATCTCAAATTGGGGTGTGGGGCAGGGATTTGGGGTGTAGGGCAGGGATTTGGGGTGTAGGGCAGGGATTTGGGGGGGGGTTGGGATTTGCCACAGCACCGAAGGGACCCTGCAAATTACCACCAGGAAAAGGAGCTGGTGATTCCTGGAGGATGCCCAGTTTCCAACCTTTGACCCCCCCAAAATCCCACCTTTTAATAACCCCATTTTGGGGGGGGGGCTTTTTCTACCCATTCTCCCCCAAAAATGGATATTCCCCCCCCCCCCCCCCCAACTTGGGAATGTGCTGAGGTCTCCAACTACCCAGCTGCTCTTTATCCTTGCCAGATTTCCTGGCTCTTTGCTGTCTCTTCCTCACTTTTTTGGGGTGACTCCTCACTTTTTTGGGGTGACTCCTCACTTTTTTGGGGTGACTCCTCACTTTTTTGGGGTGACTCCTCACTTTTTTGGGGTGACTCTTCCTTACTGACCCACTTGGAGAAGCACCAGCACCACCAGGTTTCCTTCTCTCCTCCCAACATCGCTCCATATGGAAGCTTCTCCATCCTAATGGATCATCCCTCATTCCAACCCTACTGAGACTCTGGAATTAACCCTTCAACACCCCCAAATTTAAGGATTTCTCCCCCAAAACCTCCTCATGTGGATCATATCCCCACCCACACTGATGTGCCAGAAGAATCCAAGCCAACTGGAACATCTGATCCTTAGAGAAGCCAGACATCAGCACTGTGGAACAAAACAACCTATTTAATTAACTTAATGAACTTCCTATTTTCACTCCCTATGGGCAAAATTAGCCCACCAGACCTCAGGGTGTCATTAATTTGGGTGCTGGTGGCTTCTGGGTGGGGGAAGAGGATCTTTTTTAGGGTGGCTGCAGGGTGTTGGGATTCGTTCCCATTCTTTATCCTCCCTGGGGCAGGGGAAAATATCTTGTGCCAGCTCGAATAATTCCCTCCTCATTTGCATACTTTACCTTGAAGGTATTTATAGGCTCTTCCTTGCCTTCTCTGGTGTAAATTTAGCTCTGGCTTTGCTCTCCTCCTGTGCTTTTATCCTCTCAGAGGAGCTGATAAGCTGGGTTTTTAGCACCTTTTTCCTTCTCCTCCCTTTTTTTTTTCAACCCTTTCCTGGTGGGATTTGACCTGGGATCTGGGGCCTCTGGAGATTGGGATTGCCAGAATTTGGCTTGGTTCTGTCCCAGCCTTGGCCTTCCTCTGCCTGGTTTCTGGCTGGCCGTGCTTCCCAGGCGGCCCCGGCCCGGGCCCGGCCCCGGGGTTCCTGGGCGGCCTTGGCCCCGGGGTTCCCGGGCGGCCTTGGGCCCTGCCTTGGGTTCGGCCTGGCCCCGGCCCGGCCCCGGGGTTCCCGGGCGGCCTTGGGCCCGGCCCCGGCCCGGCCCCGGGGTTCTCGGGCGGCCTTGGGCCCGGCCCCGGCTCGGCCCCGGGGTTCCCGGGTGGCCCCGGCCCCGGGGTTCCCGGGTGGCCCCGGCCCCGGCTCGGCCCCGGGGGTTCCCGGGTGGCCCCGGCCCCGGCTCGGCCCCGGGGTTCCCGGGTGGCCCCGGCCCCGGCCCGGCCCCGGGGTTCCCGGGCGGCCTTGGGCCCGGCCCCGGTTCGGCCCCGGGGTTCCCGGGCGGCCTTGGGCCCGGCCCCGGTTCGGCCCCGGAGTTCCCGGGCGGCCTTGGGCCCGGCCCCGGCTCGGCCCCGGGGTTCCCGGGCGGCCTTGGGCCCGGCCCCGGCTCGGCCCCGGGGTTCCCGGGCGGCCTTGGGCCCGGCCCCGGCTCGGCCCCGGGGTTCCCGGGCGGCCTTGGGCCCGGCCCCGGCTCGGCCCCGGGGTTCCCGGGCGGCCTTGGGCCCGGCCCCGGCTCGGCCCCGGGGTTCCCGGGCGGCCTTGGGCCCGGCTCGGCCCCGGGGTTCCCGGGCGGCCTTGGGCCCTGCCTTGGGCCTGGCCCCGGCCCGGCCCCAGGATTCCCGGGCGGCCTTGGCCCCGGCCCGGCCCCGGGGTTCCCGGGTGGCCCCGGCCCGGCCCCGGGGTTCCCGGGTGGCCCCGGCCCCGGCCCGGCCCCGGGGTTCCCGGGCGGCCTTGGGCCCGGCCCCGGCCCGGCCCCGGGGTTCCCGGGCGGCCTTGGGCCCGGCCCCGGCCCGGCCCCGGGGTTCCCGGGCGGCCTTGGGCCCGGCCCCGGCTCGGCCCCGGGGTTCCCGGGCGGCCTTGGGCCCGGCCCCGACCTGGCCCCGGGGTTCCCGGGCGGCCTTGGGCCTGGCCCAGGCCTGGCCCGGCCCCGGTTCCTCAGCAGCCTTGGTCCCAGCCCGGCCTGGCCCTGATGTTCCTCGGTGGCTTTGGGCCTAGCGTTCCTGGGTGGCCTTGATCCTGGCCTGGCCCTGGTTCCTGGGCAGCCCTGGCCCAGGCCAGGTTCCTCACTGGCCTTGGCCCTCCCCAGGCCTGGTTCCTTGGTGGCCTTGGCCCAGCCCAGAGCTCCCAGGGCTACAAACCAGTGACTTTCCCTGCATTCCATGTGGGATTGAATTTTTGGGGGGGATAAATAATATAAAGAGTGTTTGGAGGGGGCAGGTTTGGGGGATACGTGGCTGGGGGTGGTGGGACTGTTGTTCCTTTGGGAAACTGAGGCACAGAACAGGGGGGGGTAAAGCTTCATATCGGGGGGGATGTGACATATTTTGGGGTCTGTTGACTCTCTTTGGGATCTGGCACCGTGACTGACAGTGGCAGCATCAACTTTTCCCAAGGCAAGGAGTGGTGGGACCAGATGTTTTACCCAACTGTGGGCCACCAAGAGCATTGGTGACCATGGCAAGACACTGGGACTGTTGGGATGTCTTGATACAGGCAGAGCTATGACTGTTTCTCCTCCACCATCACCCAACCTACCCAATTTTCTCCATTTTCACCTCTTTTTTTTCCTCTTTTCCTTCAAGATTTTGCCAGAGATCCTTGGCCATCAACCTTCCCGTTTGCCGTCGGCGTGGTGGTGGTTTCTTCCGAGTGACGCAGCACAATCAACAAGGGATGGAGAAAACTCTCCCTAACTTCTCAGAGAGCCAAGGAGATGGAGGCAGAGTCTTATTAATGACACCAGAACCCAACAAAGAGACTTTTCCAACCCTTGAGTGTCCCCAAGGTGAAGAACCAAGAGCCTCTTTCCTTCAGGATGTGAAGAAACCCCTGGAGAACCCAGCTTTAGCTGGGACGGTGGTGGAAACGGAGACGGAGCTTGAAGAAGATCCTTTCTACACCACTGATGAACTAAGGACCATGAGCAGGGAAGGGAAAGGACCTTCTGGCACCCAGTTGTCCCCGTTGCAAGAAGATTCTGACTTCTTCTCCTCGCTGTCCCGTCAAGAGCCCGACGTCGCCCTAGAAGCCCACGACGTGGCTGGTAAGTCCCCACCTTGGGGTGGGTTTTTGGGTGGGGGGGACAATTCCCAGGGCTTCATGTGTGGTTGGTTCTGGTGGTGTTGACTCGGTTGGTGGGCGCGCTGTCACGGTTCCTCAACTCTTGGAGGTGGAACAGGAGGTGTTTCTCCTCGTGGTGTGAGGAGAAACCTGTGGTCTTGGTGGAAGTGTGTTATGGGGTGGGAGATCTTCTTCATCCATGGGAGACCCTGTTAGGTCCAACCATGGCTTGGCTCTGGAGAAACTCTCCTCCAAGGACTTTTGGATGAGGGAGGAGGCTTTCATAGGGTGGTTTGGGTTTGGAAGGGACCCTTGGACATCATCCCCTGAGCAGGGAGGGACATCTTCCACTAGATGAGGTCATTCCAAGCCCCATCCAACCCCATCTTGAAGGCTTCCAGTGATGGGGCATCCACAGCTTCTTTGAGCAACCTGGTTGGTGTCTCACCACCTTCAACTTAAACCACTTCTTCCTGAGGTCCATTCTAATTCTACCCTCTTCCAGGAGAGGTGTTCCAGCTTTTGGATCATCTTCATGGTCTCCTCTTGACCCATTCCAACAGGTCCTTCTCCATGGGGTTGCTCTCAGCCTCCCAGTTTGATACTGGGGTGCAGAACCTTCCATTTGGCCTCAGTGAGCTTCATGAGTTGGCCAACTTCTTGGCCCATCAAGAAGCCATGTTGAGGTCCTTCTGGATAACATCCTTCCCCTTGAGGTATCAACTGGGTTTGTGGTCACCCACAAGTTGTTGGTGGAGATACCGGTCCCAGTATGGATCCCTGAGGGACTCAACTTCTTACTGGTTTCCACTTGGACCTTGAGGTGTTGACTATCACTCTTTGGATGTCGTTGGTCTGGTTGTGTTGGGTGTTGGATGGAGTTGGGGAGGTGGCCCTTGGGGGTGGGGACTTGAGGATGAGAGGTCTACAGGAGCCTGGGGAGGAAAATTAAGGGCTTGAGGAGGTAACTTTGTGTAGCTCCAGGCCTGGAGGTTGGTGGCCCTGCCTGTGACAGGGGGGTTGGAGCTCTGTGACCCTTGGGGTCCCTTCCAGCCCAGACCATTCCCTGGTATTTTTGGAGGGAAAACATGTCCTCCTGGCAAGGTGGGTCCCCATATGACGTGTTCCAGTGGAGGAAATGAAGCTTTGGTTTCATCTGGAGTTGAGCAGAAGGCTTCCAGGTGTCTAAACCCTCTCCTGAAGCAGAGCAGCTCAGGTTTAAGCCGGTCCTAAGGTGTGTTTGCCAACTGCCTGGCCCACCTTTGAACCCTGGCCAGATGAGATCCGTGTGTCACGAGACCAGACACCCAAGGGAGCTGCAGCTCGTGCTAATCACACCCTTAACTCTTGGGGATGGTGCCCACACCCAGGGGCCTCTTCTGAGGTTCCTTCATGGGTGAGAGGGTTCCACTTCCCTTGAAGCTGTGGCTGTTTTCCAGTGTCTTCTCCTTCCTTGGTGGCGTTGGGGCCTGAGGTGGAAGCCTGCTGCCGGGGCCTGGGGCTTGAGTGTGGGGCCTGGGGCTTGAGTGTGGGGCCTGGGGCTTGAGTGTGGGGCCTGGGGCTTGAGTGTAGGCCTGCCACTGGGCTTGAGGCTTGAGTTGAGGCCCACTGCCAGGGCCTGGGGCTTGAGTGTGGGGCCTGGGGCTTGAGTGTAGGCCTGCCACTGGGCTTGAGGCTTGAGTTGAGGCCCACTGCCAGGGCCTGGGCTTGAGTTTGGGGCCTGAGGCTTGAGTGTAGGCCTGCCACTGGGCTTGAGTGTAGGCCTGCCACTGGGCTTGAGTGTAGGCCTGCCACTGGGCTTGAGTGTAGGCCTGCTACTGGGCCTGGGGCTTGAGTGTGGGGCCTGGGGCTTGAGTGTGGGGCCTGGGGCTTGAGTTTAGGCCTGCCACTGGGCTTGAGGCTTGAGTTGAGGCCCACTGCCAGGGCCTGGGCTTGAGTTTGGGGCCTGAGGCTTGAGTGTAGGCCTGCTACTGGGCTTGAGGCTTGAGTTGAGACCCACCACTGAGGCCTGGGGCTTGAGTGTGGGGCCTGGGGCTTGGGTGTGGGGCCTGGGGCTTGAGTGTAGGCCTGCTACTGGGCTTGAGCCTTGAGTTGAGACCCACCACTGGGGCCTGGGACTCAAGGTTGAGGCTCTGCTGCCGGGGCCTGGGGCTTGAGTGTGGGGCCTGGGGCTTGAGTGTGGGGCCTGGGGCTTGAGTGTAGGCCTGCCACTGGGCTTGAGGCTTGAGTTGAGGCCCACTGCCAGGGCCTGGGCTTGAGTTTGGGGCCTGAGGCTTGAGTGTAGGCCTGCTACTGGGTTTGAGGCTTGAGTTGAGGCCCACCACTGAGGCCTGGGACTCAAGGTTGAGGCCCTGCTGCCGGGGCCTGGGGCTTGAGTGTGGGGCCTGGGGCTTGAGTGTGGGGCCTGGGGCTTGAGTGTAGGCCTGCCACTGGGCTTGAGGCTTGAGTTGAGACCCACTGCCAGGGCCTGGGGCTTGAGTGTGGGGCCTGGGGCTTGAGTGTGCGGCCTGGGCTTGAGTGTAGGCCTGCCACTGGGCTTGAGGCTTGAGTTGAAGCCCACTGCCAGGGCCTGGGCTTGAGTTTGGGGCCTGAGGCTTGAGTTTAGGCCTGCCACTGGGCTTGAGGCTTGAGTTGAGGCCCACTGCCAGGGCCTGGGCTTGAGTTTGGGGCCTGAGGCTTGAGTTTAGGCCTGCCACTGGGCTTGAGGCTTGAGTTGAGGCCCACTGCCAGGGCCTGGGCTTGAGTTTGGGGCCTGAGGCTTGAGTTTAGGCCTGCCACTGGGCTTGAGGCTTGAGTTGAGGCCCACCACTGGGGCCTGGGACTCAAGGTTGAGGCCCTGCTGCCGGGGCCTGGGGCTTGAGTGTGGGGCCTGGGGCTTGAGTGTAGGCCTGCCACTGGGCTTGAGGCTTGAGTTGAGGCCCACTGCCAGGGCCTGGGGCTTGAGTGTAGGCCTGCCACTGGGCTTGAGGCTTGAGTTGAGGCCCACTGCCAGGGCCTGGGCTTGAGTTTGGGCCCTGAGGCTTGAGTGTAGGCCTGCTACTGGGCTTGAGGCTTGAGTTGAGACCCACCACTGGGGCCTGGGACTCAAGGTTGAGGCCCTGCTGCCAGGGCCTGGGGCTTGAGTGTGGGGCCTGGGCTTGAGTGTAGGCCTGCCACTGGGCTTGAGGCTTGAGTTGAGGCCCACTACCAGGGCCTGGGCTTGAGTTTGGGGCCTGAGGCTTGAGTGTAGGCCTGCCACTGGGCTTGAGGCTTGAGTTGAGGCCCACCACTGGGGCCTGGGACTCAAGGTTGAGGCCCTGCTGCCGGGGCCTGGGGCTTGAGTGTGGGGCCTGGGGCTTGAGTGTGGGGCCTGGGGCTTGAGTGTGGGGCCTGGGGCTTGAGTGTGGGGCCTGGGGCTTGAGTGTAGGCCTGCCACTGGGCTTGAGGCTTGAGTTGAGGCCCACTGCCAGGGCCTGGGCTTGAGTTTGGGGCCTGAGGCTTGAGTGTAGGCCTGCTACTGGGCTTGAGGCTTGAGTTGAGACCCACCACTGAGGCCTGGGGCTTGAGTGTGGGGCCTGGGGCTTGAGTGTGGGGCCTGGGGCTTGAGTGTGCGGCCTGGGGCTTGAGTGTAGGCCTGCCACTGGGCTTGAGGCTTGAGTTGAAGCCCACTGCCAGGGCCTGGGCTTGAGTTTGGGGCCTGAGGCTTGAGTGTAGGCCTGCCACTGGGCTTGAGGCTTGAGCTGAGACCCACCACTGGGGCCTGGGGCTTGAGTGTGGGGCCTGGGGCTTGAGTGTGGGGCCTGGGGCTTGAGTGTGGGCCTGCCACTGGGCTTGAGGCTTGAGTTGAGGCCCACTGCCAGGGCCTGGGGCTTGAGTGTGGGGCCTGGGGCTTGAGTGTGGGGCCTGGGGCTTGAGTGTAGGCCTGCCACTGGGCTTGAGGCTTGAGTTGAGGCCCACTGCCAGGGCCTGGGCTTGAGTTTGGGGCCTGAGGCTTGAGTGTAGGCCTGCTACTGGGCTTGAGGCTTGAGTTGAGACCCACCACTGAGGCCTGGGGCTTGAGTGTGGGGCCTGGGGCTTGAGTGTGGGGCCTGGGGCTTGAGTGTGGGGCCTGGGGCTTGAGTGTGCGGCCTGGGGCTTGAGTGTAGGCCTGCCACTGGGCTTGAGGCTTGAGTTGAAGCCCACTGCCAGGGCCTGGGCTTGAGTTTGGGGCCTGAGGCTTGAGTGTAGGCCTGCCACTGGGCTTGAGGCTTGAGTTGAGGCCCACCACTGGGGCCTGGGACTCAAGGTTGAGGCCCTGCTGCCGGGGCCTGGGGCTTGAGTGTGGGGCCTGGGGCTTGAGTGTGGGGCCTGGGGCTTGAGTGTAGGCCTGCCACTGGGCTTGAGGCTTGAGTTGAGACCCACTGCCAGGGCCTGGGGCTTGAGTGTGGGGCCTGGGGCTTGAGTGTGGGGCCTGGGGCTTGAGTGTGGGGCCTGGGGCTTGAGTGTAGGTCTGCCACTGGGCTTGAGGCTTGAGTTGAGGCCCACTGCCAGGGCCTGGGGCTTGAGTGTGGGGCCTGGGGCTTGAGTGTGGGGCCTGGGGCTTGAGTGTAGGCCTGCCACTGGGCTTGAGGCTTGAGTTGAGACCCACCACTGAGGCCTGGGACTCAAGGTTGAGGCCCTGCTGCTGGGGCCTGGGGCTGAGTTGAGGCCCAGCGCTGGGGCTCAGGTTTAGGCCCTGCTGCTGGGGTCTGGGCTTGAGGCCCACCGCTAGGCTATGGCGCTCAAGGTTGAGGCCTGCTACCGGGGCCTGAGGCTTGGGTTTAGGCCTGCCACCGGGCCAAGGCTTGAGTTTAGGCCTGCCTTACCACTGGGCCGAGTTTAACCCCTTGTTGGGCCGAGTTTAACCCCATGTTGGGCCGGGTTTAACCCCATGTTGGGCCGGGTTTAACCCCTTGTTGGGCCGGGTTTAACCCCTTGTTGGGCCGAGTTTAACCCCTTGTTGGGCCGAGTTTAACCCCATGTTGGGCCGAGTTTAACCCCATGTTGGGCCGAGTTTAACCCCTTGTGTTTCAACCTCTTTTAACCAGGAGGTTGAGCTCCTGGTTCTGCTTATCTCAGGTGGTTCCTTGGCAGCCTGGCAGGAAGGTGGCTCACCAGGTGGTCCTCAGAAGTGCCACCAAGAGAACAGGGTGGTGGTGGTGGTGGGGTGGGGGGGTAGGTAGGTGGGGGGGGTTAAATGTTGTTCAAAGTGGGTGGGGGGGTGGATTTTTGGCCTGGGTTGACCTTGTTAAGCCAAACCCCGTGGTGTGTAGAGTGGAGATGGGGTGGGCTTCCCTCCTGGCCTTCAGGAGATGGTTTCACCACCCGCTTTCCGTAGCGGTTGGACCAAGTTGTGGAGCACCTGCTGTGCCCATCTTTCAGTGGCTATAAATAACCTCCCAAATCCAGCTCACACCCCCCCCCTTACCCCCCCCCCCAGCTCCCCTGTTTGTGCTAACTAGGCCAAGGTTTAAAAATAAGCCAGGGTCAAGGCTGAGAACCACCCATGGATTCTCCTGCTGCCTTGAAAAGTAGGACATGACCCAATCTGTCTTCTCCACTGGGGAGGAGAAGTTGTGTCCTGGTGGGAACTGGGGTTTTGGGGCATTCAAAGCCAAGTTGGGGTCAGGGGAGGTGGGGGGTCTACATGAGTTGGATGTTTTTAGGGGAGGGGGTGGCTTCTTCTGTCCTACAGCGGTTCTCCAGCTTCATCCAAGCTTCCAGGTGGAAGACCAAGTGTTTGGTTGCTTATAAATAGGGGTGAAGTTAAAGCTGGAGATGTTTCATGTCTTCTTCAGGCCTGGTTTTGAGGCTGGTGATGGAGCCCATGGTTGGAGGGGTGGGCAACTGGGCTTGGAGGGGTGGGCAACTGGGCTTGGAGGGGTGGGCAACTGGGCTTGGAGGGGTGGGCAACTGGGTAGAACATCCAGCACGTGGCTAGATGTGGACACCATGTGTGGGTGAGCGGTGGGCTGGAGGATCAAGAGGCTGGAGGGAAGGTCTGGAGAGAAAGATCTGGAGCTTCTTGGTTGATGAGAAGCTCAGGGGCCAACCATGGGGGCCAACCAACCATGGGGGCCAACCAACCATGGGGGCCAACCAACCATGGGGGCCAACCAACCATGGGGACCAACCAACCATGGGGACCAACCAACCATGGGGACCAACCACGTCCCCCCACCATGGCCAAAAGGACCATCCACTGGGAACCCATGGAAGGACGTGGTTGTCCCACATCTTGGTCCTTGGGCACCGTGGGGCTGTCCCATGGAAGGGGCATCAGAAGGTGCCCAAAGGGGGTCAAGGGAGATGGTGAGAGGAGCAGAAGGCTTGTGAGGAGAGGCTGAGGAGACCAGGGTTGGTCAACCTGGTCAAGAGGAGAGACTGAGGGGTGACCTCCTTGGGGTCTACAACCTCTTGGTGATGAGGAGGAGGAAGAGCTGGAGGTGCTCCTGGCAGCAGGATGTGAGGGAAGAGCTTGAACCCAGATCAGGGGGATGAAGCTTGTCATGGACAGGGTGGACCAAGCTGCTGGGGGGATGAGGTGGTGGCCCCCCAGCCTGTTGGGTGTTCAGGAGGAACAAACTCTTGGCCATGGGGGTTCAACTCTTTGGGTTGCCCCACCTGGAGTCAGGAGCTGGGCTTGGGGATCCTCGTGGAGGCACCTGGAGTGGGAGATGGGAAGATGATGAAGCTGGAGGCTCCTGGAGTGAGAGATGGAGAGTTGGAAGGACCTGGAGCAGAAGTTGAGAAGATGATGGAGCTGGAAAGACCCAGAAGGAGAAGGGGCCAGGCCTGTGGGTCACCTGAGTTCATTCCCAGTACAAAACCACCACCACTGTTCTGGGAGCAGCTGGAAATGGGGATGGAGCCAACAGGGACATGGAGCCAACAGAGAGTCTGGATCCCTTCCAAGCAGCTTGGCCAGAAGCTCTTCTGGCTCTGGATGTGTCCTCTGCTGACCAGGAAAGTTCTTCTGGGGGGGTGGAGGGGTTGGCCCATCCCCTAAATCTGGAGCAGGGTGAATTCAGCTTCTCCAGAAGGTCCACTTGGGTTTTTAGCTACTGGTGGGAGGGTTTGGATGGTGGGTTGAGCCCCTGGGGGGGGTCTTTCTCACTCCTCTTTTGTTTGGGAGAAGGTTTGGAGATGGTGGAGATGCCAAAATATCCTGTTAAACAGGTTTTGGGGGCTGGAAAAGGGGGGTGGTGGGTCCAGTCTCTTGGTGTGGTCCTTCTGAAAACCCGGAGTAGATGCTGGCTGAAGGGTCTCACTGGCTTCAGGATCCTTCTCTGAGAGGGGAACTGGGTGGTCCCACCATGGTTGGTCTACAATGGTTGGTGGTCCCATGATTGGTTGGTGGTCCCCATGATTGGTTGGTGGTCCCATGATTGGTTGGTGGTCCCATGATTGGTTGGTGGTCCCATGATTGGTTGGTGGTCCCCATGATGAAGGGAATGGAGGAGTTTTAGGGAGAATCCAGGTCCTGGGTCCATGGTTTTGCTTGGGGATGGATGGTTTGGTGGCACACCAGCCAGGGGGGAAGATGTAGGGGTCTCTTGGGGGGGGCTTGAGGGTCTCTTTGGGGGTTGAGGAGCCTCTTGGGGTGGGGGGAAGGGTTTGAGGGGCTTCTTGGGGGGGTGTTTGAGGGGCCTCTTGAGGAGGGAGGGGGTTGAGGGGGGGTCTCTTGGGACGCTGTTGGGTTTGAGGTGTGGGAGCTGTGGTGGAGAACCTTCCCCCAGCTCCCTGGGTTGCTGTGGGGATGTCTCCTGGCTCCGTGGCTGGTGGGAAGGGTGAGGTCCTTCCTCTGGGCACCATGCCTGGTCCTCTCCTGGCTCCTTCACTCCTGGACCTGCAGGTTGGCCTCTTTCTTGGAAGAGAAACCAGCTGTTGCTCCACAGCTGTTGCCATGGAGATGATGGTGACCAAACCGTTGAGGTTTGGGAGATAAAAGCTGAACATCTCCTTCTTACCCACCCTTGGGTGGCCCTGGCAGGTCCTACAAGGGCTGGAAGGACCTTGTTGTCCCAGGAGAGGAGTTCAAAGCCATGTTGGGACTCCCACCCTCACACTTAACATCTCCTGTCCACCCTTGGTGGGTCTCCCCCAGCCCTTGGTGGGTCTCCCCCAGCCCTTGGTGGGTGTCCCCCAGCCCTTGGTGGGTGTCCCCCAGCCCTTGGTGGGTCTCCTCCAGCCCCCAGTGACCCAGTTGGGATGAGGCACCTCATCCTTGGCTTCATCTTTCTCCTCCCCAATGGGACCTTGGTGGAAGTTTGGGGTTCCTTGGTGGAGCAGCGAGTCACCCCGTGGCTCCATGATGGGTCAGTGGGGTGGGTTCCAGAAGCTTCCAGCTCTATCTATGTGCTCCTCAGCCCCACACCCAGAAGATCCTGGGGTTGAGTCCTTCATCCAGATGTTTCTGGGAAGCTGTGACCAGCTTCTCACTGACCATAAACATCCCAGGGAGTGGAGCCAACATCTGGAGCTCCTCCAAGCTCTGTCTTCCAGGAAGCTCCTGAAGCTTCTCCTGACTGGGGCAGCTTGGAACTCAACCCCATGAGGACAAGCCAAGAGGAGTTGGGCTTAGGTTTAGTTAGTCCAGCCTAAAGCAGGTTGCTAAAACCCAGCTGTCCATGTGGGACATCTTGGGCTGTTGCCTTGAGTGGCTGTGGATGGGTGACTCGACTTCTCCACCAGCCAGGAGGGTCCCTCCCCTTGGGGTCCCTCCCCTTGGGGTCCCTCCCCGGATCCCCCTTGGGGTCCCTCCCCTTGGGGTCCCTCCCCTTGGGGTCCCTCCCCTTGGGGTCCCTCCTTGGGGTCCCTCCCCTTGGGGTCCCTCCCCTTGGGGTCCCTCCTTGGGGTCCCTCCTTGGGGTCCCTCCTTGGATCCTCCTTGGGGTCCCTCCCCTTGGGGTCCCTCCTTGGGGTCCCTCCTTGGATCCTCCTTGGGGTCCCTCCCCTTGGGGTCCCTCCCCTTGGGGTCCCTCCCCGGATCCTCCTTGGATCCTCCTTGGGGTCCCTCTCCTTGGGGTCCCTCTCCTTGGGGTCCCTCCCCTTGGGGTCCCTCCTTGGATCCTCCTTGGGGTCTCTCCCCTTGGGGTCCCTCCTTGGGGTCCCTCCTTGGGGTCCCTCCTTGGGGTTCCTCCTTGGGGTTCCTCCTTGGGGTCCCTCCCCTTGGGGTCCCTCCCCTTGGGGTCCCTCCTTGGGGTCCCTCCTTGGATCCTCCTTGGGGTCCCTCCCCTTGGGGTCCCTCCTTGGGGTCCCTCCTTGGGGTCCCTCCTTGGGGTCCCTCCCCTTGGGGACCCTCCTTGGGGTCCCTCCTTGGATCCTCCTTGGGGTCCCTCCCCTTGGGGTCCCTCCTTGGATCCCCCCCCTTGGGGTCCCCCCCCTTGGGGTCCCTCCTTGGGGTCCCTCCTTGGATCCTCCTTGGGGTCCCTCCTTGGGGTCCCTCCTTGGATCCTCCTTGGGGTCCCTCCTTGGGGTCCCTCCTTGGATCCTCCTTGGGGTCCCTCCCCTTGGGGTCCCTCCTTGGGGTCCCTCCTTGGGGTCCCTCCTTGGGGTCCCTCCCCTTGGGGTCCCTCCCCTTGGGGTCCCTCCTTGGGGTCCCTCCCCTTGGGGTCCCTCCTTGGAGTCCCTCCTTGGGGTCCCTCCTTGGATCCTCCTTGGGGTCCCTCCTTGGGGTCCCTCCCCTTGGGGTCCCTCCTTGGGGTCCCTCCTTGGATCCTCCTTGGGGTCCCTTCTTGGATCCCCCCCCCCTCCTTGGTTCCCCCCTGGATCCTCTTGGTGCTGGTGGGGTTGGAACTGGTTTTCCAGGTCTGTGGGGCAACTGGGATGGTAGAAAGGAACTGGGAGGCTGTGGGGAAACCCTGTCCAGAGACATCCAAGCCAAGGAGAACCAAGGCTGGTGGCAACCAACCAGGGAACCCTCTGTGGAATAGGGGGTACTGGTGGGGTTGGAACTGGTTTTCCAGGTCTTTGGAGCAACTGGGATGGTGGAAAGGAACTGGGAGGTGGGGGGAGGGGTGTTCCTTGCTCCAAGCAGCCTGTTGGTGCTCCAACCAGTTGGGTGCTGAGTCAGCACATCCAGCACCCTCCCCCTTCACCCGTTCCCCACCTCCAGAGGCCACTTCCTGTTGCCTTTCTCAACTGCCAGAGATGGAGGTGGGAAGGAGCCACCCGTCCCCAAGCTCATGGTAGGACACTGGGCCATGAGCTCGTGGTTTCATGGGGGGGGGGTGGGGGGGTTTTGGGGTGGGGTGGGGGTCTCTGGTGTCCAGAGAAGGTCACCATCTTGGTTTTCCTCTCTCTGTGGCTCGTGTTGTAGGTCTTGGTGGTGGCTGGTGGTCCTCATCTCCTGCTCTTGGGGGGGGTCCCTCATCTCCTGCTCTTGGGGGGGGTCCCTCATCTCCTGCTCTTGGGGGGGGTCCCTCATCTCCTGCTCTTGGGGGGGCCCCTCATCTCTGGGGTCCCTCATCTCTGGGGATCCTCACCTTATGCTCTGGGGGGTCTTCATCTCTGGAGGTCTTCATGCCCTCATCTCTGGGGGTCCCTCATCTCTGGGGGTCCCTCATCTCTGGGGGTCCCTCACCTCTGGGGTCCCTCATCTCTGGGGATCCTCACCTTATGTTCTGGGGGGTCTTCATCTCTGGGGGTCCCCACTTCCCACTTTGGGTGTCCTCATCTCTGGAGGTCTTCATGCCCTCATCTCTGGGGGTCCCTCATCTCTGGGGTCCCTCACCTCTGGGGGTCCCTCATCTCTGGGGATCCTCACCTTATGCTCTGGGGGGGTCTTCATCTCTGGGGGTCCCCACCTCCCACTTTGGGTGTCCTCATCTCTGGAGGTCTTCATGCCCTCATCTCTGGGGTCCCTCACCTCTGGGGATCCTCACCTTATGCTCTGGGGGGTCTTCATCTCTGGGGGTCCCCACCTCCCACTTTGGGTGCCCTCATCTCTGGGGGTCCCTCATCTCTGGGGTCCCTCATCTCTGGGGATCCTCACCTTATGCTCTGGGGGGTCTTCATCTCTGGGGGTCCCCACCTCCCACTTTGGGTGTCCTCATCTCTGGAGGTCTTCATGCCCTCATCTCTGGGGTCCCTCATCTCTGAGGGTCCCTCATCTCTGGGGTCCCTCATCTCTGGGGTCCCTCATCTCTGGGGATCCTCACCTTATGCTCTGGGGGGTCTTCATCTCTGGGGGTCCTCACCTCCCACTTTGGGTGTCCTCATCTCTGGGGGTCTTCATGCCCTCACCTCTGGGGGTCCCTCACCTCTGGGGTCCCTCACCTCTGGGGTCCCTCATCTTTGGGGATCCTCTCCTTAACCTCTGGGGGTCTTCACCTCTGGGGTCCCTCATCTCTGGGGGTCCCTCATCTCTGGGGATCCTCACCTTATGCTCTGGGGGGTCTTCATCTCTGGGGGTCCTCACCTCCCACTTTGGGTGCCCTCATCTCTGGGGGTCCCTCATCTCTGGGGTCCCTCATCTCTGGGGATCCTCACCTTATGCTCTGGGGGTCTTCATCTCTGGGGGTCCTCACCTCCCACTTTGGGTGTCCTCATCTCTGGGGGTCCCTCATCTCTGGGGATCCTCACCTTATGCTCTTGGGGGGTCTTCATCTCTGGGTGTCCCCACCTCCCACTTTGGGGGTCCCTCATCTCTGGGGGTCCCTCATCTCTGGGGGTCCTCACCTCTGGGGGTCCCTCATCTCTGGGGATCCTCACCTTATGCTCTGGGGGGTCTTCATCTCTGGGGGTCCCCACCTCCCACTTTGGGTGTCCTCATCTCTGGAGGTCTTCATGCCCTCATCTCTGGGGGTCCCTCATCTCTGAGGGTCCCTCACCTCTGGGGTCCCTCATCTCTGGGTATCCTCACCTTATGCTCTGGGGGGTCTTCATCTCTGGGGGTCCTCACCTCCCACTTTGGGTGTCCTCATCTCTGGGGGTCCCTCATCTCTGGGGGTCCCTCATCTCTGGGGGTCCCCGCCTCCCACTTTGGGTGTCCTCATCTCTGGAGGTCTTCATGCCCTCACCTCTGGGGTCCCTCATCTTTGGGGATCCTCTCCTTAACCTCTGGGGGTCCCTCACCTCTGGGGTCCCTCATCTCTGGGGGTCCTCATCTCTGGGGTCCCTCATCTCTGGGGATCCTCACCTTATGTTCTGGGGGGTCTTCATCTCTGGGGGTCCTCACCTCCCACTTTGGGTGTCCTCATCTCTGGAGGTCTTCATGCCCTCATCTCTGGGGGTCCCTCATCTCTGGGGGTCCCTCATCTCTGGGGATCCTCACCTTATGCTCTGGGGGGTCTTCATCTCTGGGGGTCCTCACCTCCCACTTTGGGTGTCCTCATCTCTGGGGGTCCCTCATCTCTGGGGGTCCCTCATCTCTGGGGGTCCCCGCCTCCCACTTTGGGTGTCCTCATCTCTGGAGGTCTTCATGCCCTCACCTCTGGGGTCCCTCATCTTTGGGGATCCTCTCCTTAACCTCTGGGGGTCCCTCACCTCTGGGGTCCCTCATCTCTGGGGGTCCTCATCTCTGGGGTCCCTCATCTCTGGGGATCCTCACCTTATGTTCTGGGGGGTCTTCATCTCTGGGGGTCCTCACCTCCCACTTTGGGTGTCCTCATCTCTGGAGGTCTTCATGCCCTCATCTCTGGGGGTCCCTCATCTCTGGGGGTCCCTCATCTCTGGGGATCCTCACCTTATGCTCTGGGGGGTCTTCATCTCTGGGGGTCCCCACCTCCCACTTTGGGTGTCCTCATCTCTGGGGGTCCCTCATCTCTGGGGTCCCTCATCTCTGGGGTCCCTCACCTTACGCTCTGGGGGGTCTTCATCTCTGGGGGTCCCCACCTCCCACTTTGGGTGTCCTCATCTCTGGAGGTCTTCATGCCCTCATCTCTGGGGTCCCTCATCTCTGGGGGTCCTCATCTCTGGGGTCCTTCATCTCTGGGGTCCCTCATCTCTGGGGATCCTCTCCTTATGCTCTGGGGGGTCTTCATCTCTGGGGGTCCCCACCTCCCACTTTGGATGTCCTCATCTCTGGAGGTCTTCATGCCCTCATCTCTGGGGGTCCCTCATCTCTGGGGGTCCCTCATCTCTGGGGTCCCTCATCTCTGGGGATCCTCACCTTATGCTCTGGGGGGTCTTCATCTCTGGGGGTCCCCACCTCCCACTTTGGGTGTCCTCATCTCTGGAGGTCTTCATGCCCTCACCTCTGGGGGTCCCTCACCTCTGGGGGTCCCTCACCTCTGGGGTCCCTCACCTCTGGTTGTCCTCACCTCTGGTTGTCCTCACCTCTGGGGGCCCCTCTGATGGTTGATGACCCAAGTGTTCCTCAGTGAATGTTGTTGGTGTCTTAGGACCTCTGGAACTTGGTCCTGGATCTTACTGGTCTTTTCCAAAACCAAATGGACCTGAACTGGGAGCCAGGGATGCTCCTACATCTCCAGGATGGGCTCTTGATGGTTGATAAACCCAAGAGAGATGTGTGTGGTCCTGGTGTTGCCTCTAGTTGGACAATCTCAAACCCCATCATCTGGGAAGGGGATGGAGATCTCACCTCCAAGGTGGCCATCTAGAAGGATGGGGAAGCCAAGTATGGCTTGTCATGGCCCTCCTCTGCTTTTGGGGTGGGTTCCTCTGCTTTTGGGGTGGGTTCCTCTGCTTTTGGGGTGGGTTCCTCTGCTTTTGGGGTGGGTTCCTCTGCTTTTGGGGTGGATCCCTCTCCCTTGGGTGGCCCAAATACCACGTTCCTCCTGGTTTTACATCATGTCCTTCTCCCCATGTCCATAACTGGTGAGGTGGCCCCAAATATCATGTTTCTCCTGGCTTGACTGGAGGAGACAGAGGTCACTTTAGGCTCTAGAAGCCCTCACAGACTGAGCCTGCAGCACAAAAGATCTTCAGGAGGCATCTACCTGCCCTTCAGGAGGCATCTACCTGCCCTTCAGGAGGCATCTACCTGCCCTTCAGGAGGTAGCTGGGTCTGACTCAGCTCAGAAGACCCCCCCCAGAGATCCTCAGGAGAGAGGATCTTCTCCCAGGGCTTTGACCAGCTCCAGGGTGAAGCAAACCTCTCTCCAAAGCCCCAGGTGATCCTCAGGCACCCAGAGAAGACCTCAGGGAAGGGCAAAGAAGTGTCCCAGAAGCCCAGCTATGGTCCTGGAAGCCCATGGAAGCCTTCCAGAAGCCCATGGAAGCCTTCCAGAAGCCCATGGAAGCCTTCCAGAAGCCCAGCTGTGGTCCTGGAAGGACTGGGAAGTGTCCCAGAAGCCCATGGAAGCCTTCCAGAAGCCCAGCTATGGTCCTGGAAGGACTGGGAAGTGTCCCAGAAGCCCAGGGAAGCCTTCCAGAAGCCCAGCTATGGTCCTGGAAGGGCAGGGAAGCCCTCCAGAAGCCCAGCTATGGTCCTGGAAGGGCAGGGAAGCCCTCCAGAAGCCCAGCTATGGTCCTGGAAGGGCAGGGAAGCCCTCCAGAAGCCCAGCTATGGTCCTGGAAGGGCAGGGAACTGTGCCAACACTGGGGAGAAGACACAGTCCCAGTCCCTAGAGTCAGGGGAACTGGTTTTCTTCATAGGTTGGACCATGACAACCCTTTGTCCATCCTCTCCATCTCCAGACCCTTCTCTGGGAGCAGCTGGACCACGGCCAACATCTCCTTCATCTTCCTCTTTGATGGAAGGGATTATCCCTCAAGTAGTTAAGCTCAGGATTAAACCCTCTTAAGTATGGCTTAGAAAGCCTTCCTTAATCCCAACCCAGTTTTAGGAGGGGCTGGTGGGCAGCAGGAGCTGGGTGCTGGTGGTGGTGGTGGTGGGTTTATCTTCTGGGGAAGCTTTGGTGGGTTTTAATGTGTGTCCTCCTCCCTTCCCCCCCCAATTAAATCACTTGATTGGAGGTTTGAAGGAGCTTCAGGTGGAGAACTGACCTTGGAGCTTTCTTCTCTTGTTGCAGATGAGCCTGAGCCTGTCCTCTCCGGCCCTGTCCCAGCCACAGCTCACAGGACCCAACTCTGGTAAGTTCTCAAGGGATGGGAAGCTCCTGAGATGTTGGTTTCCTGATGCTAACAGTGCCCTGGTTCCATAAACACCCCTCCCACCCCTCCCCAAATTACCCCCCCCTCCCCAAATTAGCTTCCTGGTGATCCTCAGAGAGGGTTGTCCCACCACACAGGTCCATCTAGAGCCACCTGGTGTGGTCTCCTTGCTGCAGAGCAGTGGTGGATGTTCTAGTTCATGTCACTTGTCCTGCTTCCCAACCAACCATCCTGCTTCTGCCTGCCCTAAATCACCCCCTGGGGCCACCCAGGATCCTCTTGGGGCCACCCAGGATCCTCTTGGGGCCACCCAGGATCCTCTTGGGGCCACCCAGGATCCTCTTGGGGCCACCCTGGTAGCATCCCAGTTCTCCTCAGGGCCACCCTGGTTCCTCTTGGAGCATCCTGGGAGCACCCTGGTTCCCCTCATGGCCACCCTGGTTCCTCTTGGAGCATCCTGGGAGCACCCTGGTTCCTCTTGGAGCATCCCAGTTCTCCTCAGGGCCACCCTGGTTCCTCTTGGAGCATCCCAGTGTCCCTCAAAGCCACCCTGGTTCCTCTTGGAGCATCCTGGGAGCACCCTGGTTCCTCTTGGAGCATCCCAGTTTCCCTCAGAGTCACCCTGGTTCCTCTTGGAGCATCCTGGTTCCTCTTGGGCCATCCCAGTTCCCTTCAGCACCATCCTGGTTCCCCTCAGAGCATCCCAGTATCCCTCAAAGCCATCCTGGTTCCTCTTGGAGCATCCTGGTTCCTCTTGGAGCATCCTGGTTCCTCTCAGAGCCATCCTAGTTCCTCTTGGGTCATCCCAGTTCCCCTCAGCACCATCCTGGTTCCCATCAGGGCCACCCTGGTTCCTCTTGGAGCACCCTGGGAGCATCCCAGTTCCCCTTGGGACTATCCTGGCTCCTCTTGGAGCATCCTGGTTCCTCTTGGAGCATCCTGGTTCCTCTCAGAGCCATCCTAGTTCCTCTTGGGTCATCCCAGTTCCCCTCAGAGTCATCCTGGTACCCATCAGGGCCACCCTGGTTCCTCTTGGAGCACCCTGGGAGCATCTCAGTTCCCCTTGGGACCATCCTGGCTCCTCTTGGAGCATCCTAGTTCCCCTCAGAGCCACCAAGGGTGACAGATCCAAGCCCAGGAGGAGATGCTCTTGGCCAAGGGAAGGTGGGAAGGGGGTGGACTTGTTATTATGGGGTTCACCATGAAAACCCCCAGCCTGTGTCACACCACAACATCCCTCTGGCTCTGGGACAACCCCTTTAAGATGTGGGACCCTTCTTATTACCTCGTTAACAGCTCATTAACTCTCCAAATCTTCATCTGCAGCTCCTCAAACGAAGAACATTTGGACTTCAAGAAGACTTTGTACAGAACAGATACCAGGAGCTCCCTAGACCTACGAAACATCACCATGTCCACCAACGTGGCCTGGGACACCACCACCACCACCACCACCACCACCTTGGAGACCAGAGCTGGTGATGGGAGAGAAGAAAGCACTTTAGAGAGACTATCAAGCTTGAAGGACTCCAAGGAGACGCGGTGTGGGAAGGAGTCCCAGGTTGGATCCACTCTTCAGGTGGATCCAGAACATCTGGAGAGTGACTCTGAGGACCTGGTTGGTGGGAAGGTGGGAGTGGAGACCTCCAGCTCTTGCTCTGGGGTGTCGGTTGGTGGTGGGAGAGAGAAGTATCTCCAAACCGAACCAAAGCAACTTGAAGGCCTCAGCAAAGAGCACTTGGATAAGAGTAAGAGAGGAGTCCAGAAGCTCGAGTGGGTCTCCAGACCCACCAAAAGCCCAAGTCCTCATTACAAAGATCTAAGCAAGCCCACAGATGTAGCAACCACCTTACCCTTTCGGGGTCAGGCCGTGACACGTGAAGTGCCTCCACCGCTGACTCCAACGGGGTTCAGGAAGAACCTCAACCCTGTCCTCAGCAAATCCAAATCTTCTGAGAGCTCCTCCTCCTCATCCCTCAAGAAGGGTTTGATGGTTGACTCAGCTTTAGAGGACATCAACCCCCTCAACGAGACCGAGTGGACGATCCCAAAGCAGAATCTTCAACTGGGCGCCGACCTCGCCGTCGCCAAACAATCCTGGACGGTCAACGCTGAGGATTCGGTGGAGAGGATCCCCTTGATGTCTCTAGAACCTTCTCCTTGTAGCAGCTCCTACGATATTGAGATGAGGCCCTACGTCTGCAGCGTCTTGTTGGAGGAACAGGGGAAGGAGGAGCTGGGTCCTGAAGAGGACCCAACGGTCTACACCTGCATTGAGTGCAGTATCTACTTCAAGAAGAAGGAACACTTGATGGATCACATGCTTCAGCATAATCGAGGACCAGGGAGGGACCAAGACAGAGATGCTTTGGGTGGGCAGTGTCAGTTCTGCTGCAACGAATGTGGGTGGGCTTTTGGAGACCCAACATCTTTGGAGGAACACAAAAGGCTCCACCAAGAATCCAGGGAGAAGATCATTGAAGAGATCCAGAAGTTGAATGAGTTTCCAGATGAAGGTCGAGAAGCTCGACTCCAATGCCCCAAGTGTGTCTTTGGGACAAACTCCTCCAAGATCTTTGTCCAACATGCCAAGATGCACGTCAAGGAGAGGAAGGACCAAGGGGCAAAGAACTCCAATCTCTTTGGAAGTGGAGGAGACATCAGGGATAGTCCCGTCCACGGCATCTACAAACACTTCAAACCAAATGACCACCCATCCTTGCAGATGCAGGTGCCACCACACGGCGCCACCAAAGGTCTCACCACCTGTATGCTCTGCAGCTTCCCTGCCCCCAATGAGAACATCCTCAAGGAGCACATGAAATACGCCCATTCCCATCTTTCTTGGGACATGGAGGTCTATGAGGAGGACCCCAACCAACCAGGAACTAGTCGAGATGCCTACAGCATCTCCAGACCTGGCCGGTTTCCTGAACCAGATTATTTTGGCAAAGCCAATCAGCTTTTCCCTCCACCTCACCGAGAAGCCACGTCCCACTATGAAACCATCCATGGTTTCACCCTCACCCACCCAAGACTTGAGAAGACCAACGGGGCTGGGAAGAAGGACTACCAGACGTCAGGGTTTCACGCCAGGAAAGCAGCTCCATACTCTGCTCCTCATAAGAACTTGGGGTTGTCCACTTTTCCATCCTCTAAAGCTTATTCCCACTTGGCTCTCCAGCAGCTGAAGAAGAAAGCGGTGGTTCAACACCTAGAAGGAGAAGGTGATGGTCTCAGGAGCCACCCCGTGGGGTTGGAAGAGCTCAGGCACAAGTGGATGTTGGCCAGCGATGGTGGGGGGATGGAGGAGGAGATCTCCATAAGCACGGAGATAGATTTGAGTGAGAACAGAGGTGTCAAGGCCATCACCATCCCTCAAGCTGCCTTGGACCTCAAGAGGACCTTCAGAGACACCTTGAAAGCCACGGACTCTTCCATGGCTTCGGAAGAGCAGCAGCAACAGCTACGGCAGATGGTCCCCATCGTCCTTCTGGAGGAGGTGAACCCACACCCCAAAGCCACCAAGAGACCTAGGGGGAAACCACTCAAGAAGAAGACAATTCTCCCTTCCAGAGAGTTCCTGATGGAAGAACCTCTTCCTTTGGATGTTCTCCTGTTGGATACACCTCTAGAAGGTCCTCTAGAACTTGATGACCTCTTAGACTCTGACTCACCCATGCTGAAGAACGAAGAGAGGAAGTGTCCATACTGCCCCGATCGCTTTCACAACGGCATCGGGTTGGCCAACCACGTCCGTGGTCACCTCAACAGGGTTGGGGTGAGCTACAACGTCCGACACTTCATCTCAGCAGAAGAAGTCAAAGCCATTGAGCAAAAGTTTTCCTTCCAAAAGAAGAAGAAAAAAGGTAGTATGTATTCAATCTCACCGTGCTTTGTCCTCTTCCTATCCCTGGTGGGGCTTCTTTTCTCCTCCCACCACCAGCTTGGGGTACGTATGGTACTTGATGGTCAACGGTGATGACCGTGGTACAAACCATGATGGTCTTGTGGGTGTTTCAGGTGGGTTAAACCCCCTTTTTCCCATCCTTTGTTGGTGACCTGATCTCAGGGGGGTTTAAGCAGCAGCAGTGTTGACTCTTGGTGGTCTTGTGGTTCTCTGGGAGGTGCTAAACCCATCACTTGTTGGTGACCTGGTCTCAGGGGGGTTTAAGCAGCAGCAATGTTGACTCTTGGTGGTCTTGTGGTTCTCTCAGGTGGGCTAAACCCATCCCTTGTTGGAGAGCTGATCTCAGGGGGGTTTAAGCAGCAGCAGTGTTGACTCTTGGTGGTTCTCTCAGGTGGGCTAAACCCATCCCTTGTTGGAGACCTGATCTCAGGGGCATTTAAGCAGCAGCAGTGTTGACTCTTGGTGGTCTTGTGGTTCTCTGGGAGGTGCTAAACCCATCCCTTGTTGGAGACCTGATCTTGGGGGGGAGTTTGGCAGTGGTGGTGTTGACTCTTGGTGGTCTTGTGGTTATTTCAGGTGGGCTAAACCTCTTTTCCCATCCTTTGTAGGAGAGCTGATCTCAGGGGGGTTTAGCAGCGGTGGTGTTGACTCTTGGTGGTCTTGTGGTTCTCTGGGAGGTGCTAAACCCATCCCTTGTTGGTGACCTGATCTCAGGGGGGTTTTAGCAGTGGTGGTGTTGACTCTTGGTGGTCTTGTGGTTCTCTGGGAGGTGCTAAACCCATCCCTTGTTGGTGACCTGATCTCAGGGGGGTTTAAGCAGCAGCAGTGTTGACTCTTGGTGGTCTTGTGGTTATCTTAGGTGGGCTAAACCCATCCCTTGTAGGAGACCTGATCTTGGGGGGCAGTTTGGCAGTGGTGGTGTTGACTCTTGGTGGTCTTGTGGTTCTCTGGGAGGTGCTAAACCTCTTTTCCCATCCTTTGTTGGAGACCTGATCTCAGGGGGGTTTAAGCAGCAGCAGTGTTGACTCTTGGTGGTCTTGTGGTTATCTTAGGTGGGCTAAACCCATTCCTTGTTGGAGACCTGATCTCAGGGGGGGTTTAGCAGTGGTGGTGTTGACTCTTGGTGGTCTTGTGGTTCTCTGGGAGGTGCTAAACCCATCCCTTGTTGGAGACCTGATCTCAGGGGGGGTTTAGCAGTGGTGGTGTTGACACTTGATGGTCTTGTGGTTCTTTGGAAGGTGCTAAACCCATCCCTTGTTGGAGACCTGATCTTGGGGGGGAGTTTGGCAGTGGTGGTGTTGACTCTTGGTGGTCTTGTGGTTCTCTGGGAGGTGCTAAACCCATCCCTTGTTGGAGACCTGATCTCAGGGAGGTTTAAGCAGCAGCAGTGTTGACTCTTGGTGGTCTTGTGGTTATCTCAGGTGGGCTAAACCCATCCCTTGTAGGAGACCTGATCTCAGGGGGGTTTAAGCAGCAGCAGTGTTGACTCTTGGTGGTCTTGTGGTTCTCTGGAAGGTGCTAAACCCATCCCTTGTTGGAGACCTGATCTTGGGGAGGTGGGTTTTAGCAGTGGTGATGTTGACTCTTGATGGTCTTGTGGTCTGGGAGGTGCTAAACCCATCCCTTGTTGGAGAGCTGATCTCAGGGGGGTTTAAGCAGCAGCAGTGTTGACTCTTGGTGGTTATCTCAGGTGGGCTAAACCCATCCCTTGTTGGTGACCTGATCTCAGGGGGGTTTTAGCAGCAGCACTGTTGTCTCTTGGTGGTCTTGTGGTTCTCTGGGAGGTGCTAAACCCATCCCTTGTTGGAGACCTGATCTCAGGCGGGTTTTAGCAGTGGTGGTGTTGACTCTTGGTGGTCTTGTGGTTCTCTCAGGTGGGCTAAACCCATCCCTTGTTGGAGACCTGATCTCAGGGGGGTTTTAGCAGCGGTGGTGTTGACTCTTGATGGTCTTGTGGTTCTCTGGGAGGTGCTAAACCCATCCCTTGTTGGTGACCTGATCTCAGGGGGGTTTAAGCAGCAGCAGTGTTGACTCTTGGTGGTTATCTCAGGTGGGCTAAACCCATCCCTTGTTGGAGACCTGATCTCAGGGGGGGTTTTTAGCAGTGGTGGTGGCCTTGACTCTGTGTCCTTCTCCCCTCAGTGGCCAACTTTGACCCCAGCACCTTCAGCCTGATGCGATGCGAATTCTGCGGCGCGGGTTTCGACACGCGAGCGGGACTCTCCAGCCACGCCAGAGCTCACCTGAGAGACTTTGGGATCACCAACTGGGAACTCACCATCTCACCCATTAACATCCTCAAGGAGTTGTTGGCCAACTCAGCAGAACATCCCATGCTCCAAGCTGCTATGGGAGCTGAACCTTCATCTCCAAACAGGGAGAGGGATCTTCACGGCTTGGGGTCTCGTAAAAGCATCACCCCCATGTCTGAATGCAGCATCTCACGGTCTCCTCTGTCCCCGTTCCCCCCATCCTGGGGAGATGAGTCCTTGCAGTCCTACAGAGATGGTAAGTGTCCTCAAACTCCTTGTGCAAACCTCAAACCCTCGTGTCCTCCTGAGCAGATCCTCACCAGAGGGTTTAATTTCCCATAACCCAACCTTGGTTCATCCATCCTTGGTGGTCTGTGTCTTCATCCATCCTTGGTGGTCTGTGTCTTCATCCATCCTTGGTGTTCTGTGGCTTCATCCATCCTTGGTGGTCTGTGGCTTCATCCATCCTTGGTGGTCTGTGTCTTCATCCATCCTTGATGTTCTGTGGCTTCATCCATCCTTGGTGGTCTGTGTCTTCATCCATCCTTGGTGGTCTGTGTCTTCATCCATCCTTGGTGGTCTGTGGCTTCATCCATCCTTGGTGGTCTGTGGCTTCATCCATCCTTGGTGGTCTGTGGCTTCATCCATCCTTGGTGGTCTGTGGCTTCATCCATCCTTGATGGTCTGTGGCTTCATCCATCCTTGGTGGTCTGTGGCTTCATCCATCCTTGGTGGTCTGTGGCTTCATCCATCCTTGGTGGTCTGTGGCTTCATCCATCCTTGGTGGTCTGTGTCTTCATCCATCCTTGGTGGTCTGTGTCTTCATCCATCCTTGGTGGTCTGTGTCTTCATCCATCCTTGGTGGTCTGTGGCTTCATCCATCCTTGGTGGTCTGTGGCTTCATCCATCCTTGGTGGTCTGTGGCTTCATCCATCCTTGGTGGTCTGTGGCTTCATCCATCCTTGGTGGTCTGTGGCTTCATCCATCCTTGGTGGTCTGTGGCTTCATCCATCCTTCGTGGTCTGTGTCTTCTGAACCCCAATCCTGGTTTGGGATGGATGGATGGAGATGTTGGTAGATGAAAGAACCAGGCAGTGTGGTATCTCAGGGGGTTGTTTCTCATGGTGGGGTGGGGTGAAGATGCGCCGTGCTTTGTCTCTTTGGGCTTTGTGGTCTTTAGGAATGAGGTTTCCATCAAGGAAACCCCTAAAACATCATAAATGGTGGAACAGAATGTGGTTGGAGGAAAGGAGAAGGAGGAGGTCACCAGGAAGTCCATCCTGGCATCTCTCAGAGGGCAGAATGTGACCTCTGGTCCAGGGTTCTTCCATCAGTGTTACGTTACCTTGGAGCTGGGAAGGGGGGGGTGTAAAGGGTCTTTCCCAACTGGATTTGGATCTGAGCTGGTCTCTTTCCATCAGTAGAGCTTCAGGTTCACCAGATCCTGGCCCAAAAATCCAGGTTTCCCTTGGAAACAGCCAAAAAAACTTGAGTTGGAACTCAAAACCTTCTCAACAAGCTCTCTTCTTCTGAAGACCACAATTCCTGCTCATCCATTTGGGAAAGATCTCAACCTCTTCCCAAAACCTGGAGCTTCTGGGAGCCTCTTGAAGTCCTCAAAGCAGCTTCTCATTGGGTTCTTCTCAGGTTCATCCTATCTTAGATACTTCCCCATGGTGAGAACCTATTTGTCTTTTAACTGAAGTAATGAAGAGCTTTGGGATCCTTGGTTCTCCAGCCTATTCCATGTTGTCCTCTTCCTCTTGTGGAACGAACCCAGAGTGTAAGACATGGAGATTAAGACATGGAGAACCCCCAAACTCTTCTTTCTTGGGGTGGTGAAGCTCAGATGATGGGTGGCTACCACCATGATGGGTGGCTACCACCATGATGGGTGGCTACCACCATGATGGGTGGCTACTCAGCCTGTGGTGGGGGATTGATACCAACCAGAGCTGGTTTTGGAGGGTTCAACCAGGCTTCTGCTCCCATCAGTTGGATGTTCCAACTGACTGGAACGATCAACTCAGCAATTTTTTTAGGTCTCCCAGTTGCCAAAATGTCCATGGGAGGAACTGGGATGGATAAATTCCACTGGTTTTATAAAGCCAAAGGTGGAGAAAGGAGAGTGGACACCCTTTAGGGAAGGACATCTCCTTGAGGAAGAGGTTGATATGGTGGATCCCATATCAGATATCCCCAGGGTGAAGTTTTAAAGGGGATAAGAAATGGATCATGTCTGGCTTTATTGGTCCAGGTGATGTCACCAAAGGTTCTTCAGTGGGTGATGTTGGCTTTGGGACCATCTCCTGCTCCTTGTTGTGCCCATTTTCTGGTTGCTTCAAAGAGAACTGGGAGAAACTGGGGTGGGGAATTGTCCTTCTAGGGAAAAGTAATGGAATGAAGAGCTTAATTATGGTCTGTGTCTGGATGAGATTGAGGAGATGGACACGTGGGATGAAGTAGGTGGAGAGAGTGGGACCTCCATGAGAGATCAAACATCTCCTTAAGCTGCACCCATCAATTTGAAGCCCTGTGGTCCATATCTTGCTCCCCCCAAGCTGTGGGGTTTGGGGGGACAGCGATTGGTGGAGGTGGTGGTGGGCTGTGGAGGAGATGGTGGTGGGCTGTGGAGGAGGAGGAGGAGATGGTGGAGGAAGAGGGAGGAGGTTCTGGTGGGAAACAAGAGTGGAAGATTTGTTTTCCATGGTGCTTTTTTGGGTTGTTTCATCAAATGGTCCCAAGAATCTCAGCATCTTCTGGCCACCTGGAGGGAAATTTTTACCTTTCCTGGAGCTTTTTGGGATGAGAAGGGGGGGGAAAAACCCAGAAGCTTTGGAAGGGGACGTGGGTTTGACATGTGGCTGGTGTCTCTTGTTGGTCCTGGACCCTCAGCTGCTCGAGGAAGAGGTGGGGGGAGGATCCACCCCACGTCATGACAAGTTGGAGGGAGGGAAGTAGACGCTTGGGTCTGCGGTGAGAAGTTGAACAGGATGTTTTGAGATACCCAGGGGACCACAGAGGTCACCTGTTCCTCCCTCTGCTCCCAACCCACATCCACGGGACCTATACCAACCTCAACTTTGACCTCTCTGGGTTCTGATGGTGATTCCACCAACCACCAGCTCCTTGGTAGTGACCTTCAACCTTTAGAAAGCTTGATGGGAGTCAGTTGGGGATGGCCAGGACCTGGTGGACCTTCTGCTGGGTTGAAAAACTGGCTGGATGGCCCAAAGGGGTGGTGGTGAAGGGAACCAAATCCAGCTGGAGGCTGGTCATGAGTGGTGTTCTCCAGGGTCCAATCTTTGGATGAAGGGATGGGATGTTCCCTCAGTGGGTTTGGAGATGACACTGAGCTGGGAGGAAGCTTTGATCTGCCTGAGGGGGGAGGGAGGCTCTTCAGAGGGACCTGGACAACCTGGATGAGACCAACAGGAGTGCTGGGTCCAGTTCTGGGCTCCTCAGCATCAGAAGGACATGGAGGTCCTGGAGCCAGTGCAGAGAAGGGCAACCAGGCTGGGGAAGGGGCTGGGGGGCAAATCCTCTGAGGAGCAGCTGAGGGAGGTGGGGGTGTTGAGCCTGGAGAAGAGGAGGCTGAGGGGAGACCTTCTCCCCACCTCCCCTGCCCTGCCAGGAGGGTGCAGAGAGGTGGGGATGGTCTCTTCAGCCAGGGGACAGGAGATGGGACAAGGGGCAATGGGCTCAAGCTGCCCCAGGGCAGGCTCAGCTCAGCTGGGAGGGCAAAACTCTTCCCTGGCAGAGCTGTGGGGGCTGTGGAATAGGAGCCTGGAACGGGGGTCTGGGGGCCTGGAATAGGGGCCAGGAAACAGGGTCAGGACCTGGAAGGGGCCTGGAACAGGGTCTGGGGCCTGGAACGGGTCTGGGGCCTGGAACGGGGGTCTGGGGCCTAGAATAGGGGCAAGAACAGGGTCAGGACCTGGAAGGGACCTGGAATGGGTTCTGGGGCCTGAAACAGGGTCAGGGCCTGGAAAGGGCCTGGAATGGGGTTGAGGCCTGGAACGGGTCGGGGCCTGGAATGGGGTCTGGGGCCTAGAATAGGGGCCAGGAAACAGGGTCAGGACCTGGAACGGGGTCTGGGGCCTGGAACGGGGTCTGGGCCTAGAATAGGGGCCAGGAACAGGGTCAGGGCCTGGAATGGGCCTGGAATGGGGTCTGGGGCCTGAAACAGGGTCAGGGCCTGGAATGGGGTTTGGGCCTGGAACAGGGTCAGGGCCTGGAATGGGCCTGGAATGGGGTCTGGGGCCTGGAACAGGGTCAGGGCCTGGAAAGGGCCTGGAATGGGGTTGAGGCCTGGAACAGGGTCAGGGCCTGGAACAGGGGTCAGGGCCTGGAATGGGCCTGGAATGGGGTTTGGCCTGGAACAGGGTCAGGGCCTGGAATGGGCCTGGAATGGGGTCGAGGCCTGGAACAGGGTCAGAGCCTGGAAAGGGCCTGGAATGGGGTTGAGGCCTGGAACAGGGTCAGGGCCTGGAACGGGGGTCGAGGCCTGGAACAGGGTCAGGGCCTGGAAAGGGCCTGGAATGGGGGTCTGGGGCCTGGAACAGGGTCAGGGCCTGGAATGGGGGTCTGGGGCCTGGAACAGGGTCAGGGGCCTGGAACGGGGTTGAGGCCTGGAACGGGGTTGAGGCCTGGAACGGGGTTGAGGCCTGGAACGGGGTTGAGGCCTGGAACGGGGGTCGAGGCCTGGAACAGGGTCAGGGTCTGGAATGGGGTCGAGGCCTGGAACAGGGTCAGGGCCTGGAAAGGGCCTGGAACAGGGTCGAGGCCTGGAACAGGGTCAGGGCCTGGAAAGGGCCTGGAACAGGGTCAGGGGCCTGGAACAGGGTCAGGGCCTGGAAAGGGCCTGGAACAGGGTCAGGGCCTGGCCCAGGCTGCCCAGAGAAGGGGCTGAGCCCCCAGCCCTGGGTGTGTTTCAGATGGGGACAGGAGGAGCTCAGGGGTCGGGTGGAGCACAGGACAGGACCAGTTGAACTCAAAGGTCACTTCCCCCCTGCTCGCCCTGTGGGTCACCCTTAGCTTTGGGCTCTCCTGACGGTTTCCACCCCAACAAGCAGAGACAATCGCTCCCACTCTTCCATAACCCCCAGATCTTTCCATCTCCCCCCCCCCTCCCTCCCTCCTTCCCCCCCTTCAGCCATGATCTTCTTCCACCCTAAACTTGACCTTCCTCCCCCCCCCCCCCATCTATCCCAACCCCCTCCCTGAAGTAGCTCTGGTTATCTCTCCTCCTGCCCATCCCACCACGGGCTGGGATGGAGTCAGGGTGAAGAAGGGAAGGGGGGGGGGGGTGGGGGTGTTGGTTGCAACACTCCAACTCCTCAGTTTGGTTTTAAACAGCTTCAAAGTCCAAACATTCCTCCTCCTCCTCCTTCCCCCCCCCCTCCCTCACCCCCCCCCTTCCCTGTTTCCCTGGGACTCTTGGCTCCTGAGCTGTTCCAGGAGGAGTTGGTGGCTTCTCCAAAGGAGTCCCT
>JAKCOZ010000351.1:108955-125383 GCA_022605955.1 Rallus limicola | reverse complement strand
GGGGAAGGTGTGGGGAAAGGCCCCGTGAAGGCCGTTGTTGGCTGAGCCGCCGCCCTCCTTTGTCCGTACCCCCGGCCTCGCTTTGTCCCTCACCCGCCATCCCCCCTCGGTTGGGGGGAAGGGAGGTGGGGGGGGAGGGGGGGGCAGGGTATCCCCCCTCAATTAGGGGGGGGAATATACCCCCCCCAACACCCCGAGCAAGGCCCAGCCGTTCTTAACGGGCCTCTCCCGCTTTCTGTCAGCGCCGGGGATGGGGAGGTTGAGGGGGATGTAGGGTTTGGGGGTGGGGGGTGGGGGGGGAGGGATGTTTTCCCTCTCCTCCCCGCCCCTCCCGTTGTTGGGGGGGTGGGGGGGGTGTGTGGGGGGATGATGGAAATCCCGGCACCGTCCTAGTGTGGGAAGTGGGGGCTCCGGAGGCTGAGGCAGCCCCCAAACCCGCCCCCCCCCCCCCCTCCCCCTCCTAGTCCGGGCGGGGTTGTGGCCTTTCCTGGTTTTCCCTCCCCCCCAGGATGCTGTCACCTTTGCTTGTCCCCTCCCCTGTAAGGAGCTGTCACCTTGGTGTCCCCCCCCCTACTCCCTGGAGAGCTGCCTCCACCCTCCCTTGTTCCCTCCTCCCCAGGGGAGCTGCTGCCACCCATCCCACAGCAGAGAGATGCTGCTTTTACATCCCTGGGGAGCTGCCCCAGTGCATCCCCCACCCCCCAAAACCCCACACAGCCACCACAGCCCCCTCCCCATGATGGAACTGCTGCTGTCCCCAACCACCCCCTCATCCCTTATCCCTCTCTAAACCCCCCCCAGAACCTCCCATTCTCTCATTCTCCCCCTTGATCCCCCCCCAGACCCACTTAAACCATCACTGAATGAAGCCCCCCCTCCAACACCGACCTCCCCTCACCTCCAGGGCCACGTTATCTCCCCTGAGATACCAACTATCTCCTTCTCTTGACAGTTTTGGCTCCAGAAGAAGAAGAACTGGTGGCTATGGAGGTGGGTTCACCCCCTCTCCTGAAAAAAACCCTTCCCTCTGGGCAGCTGGATCAACCCCCCACCAGGATAGGGACCAAACTGTCTCCTGAAGCACCTGGGAGCAAACCAGAGCCTCAGGACACCAAAAGTGAGTATTTTACCTATTTATCACCCCCAAAACAGCTGAGCCAGGGAGTTTTTTACTGTGAGGAGCCTGGCAGGCATTTATTTCACCCAATCCAGGAAGATTTGCAAGTCCTTGGAGTTTAATTTGCTTTATTCCTCCCTGTGAGCAGAGATTTGGAGCTTTTAATGTCTAAAACAACCCCCAGGGGTGGGAAAAATCCTTTGGGATGGAGAATAGATGTATCTAAACCAGGTTCCTTCCACCCTGGAGCAGCAATCCATGTCCTTCCTCAGCTCTTCTCACTCTTCCCTGCTTTATTCCTCCCTGTGAGCAGGGATTTGGAGCTTTTAATGTCTAAACCAACCCCCAAGGCTGGTAAAACCCGTTCAAGATGGAGAGTAGATGTATCTAGACCAGGTTCCTTCCACCCTGGAGCAGCAATCCATGTCCTTCCTCAGCTCTTTTCCTCCTTGTGAACATGGATTTGGAGCTTCTAATGTCTAAACCAACCCCCAGAGATGATAAAAACCTTTAAAGATGGAGAGTAGATGTATCTAGACCAGGTTCCTTCCACCCCAGAGCAGCAACCCATGTCCTTCCTCAGCTCTTCCCTGCTGTATTCCTCCCTGTGAGCTAATCCTACCAGAGATTTAGATCTTCTAATGCCTAAACCAACCCCCAAGGCTGGTAAAACCCCTTCAAGATGGAGAGTAGGTGTATCTAGACCAGGTTCCTTCCACCCTGGAGCATCAATCCATGTCCTTCCTCAGCTCTTTTCCTCCTTGTGAACATGGATTTGGGCCTTTTAATGCCTAAACCAACCCCCAGGGATGATAAAACCTTTAAAGATGGAGAACAGATGCATCTAGACCAGGTTCCTTCCACCCTGGAGCAGCAATCCATGTCCTTCCTCAGCTCTTCCCTGCTTTATTCCTCCCTGTGAGCTAATCCTACCAGAGATTTAGATCTTCTAATGCCTAAACCAACCCCCAAGGGTGCTCAGAATCCTTCAGGGTGGAGAATAGATGTAGCTGGACCAGGTTCCTTCCACCCTGGAGCAACAATCCATGTCCTTCCTCAGCTCTTCTCACTCTTCCCTGCTTTATTCCTCCCTATGATCAGGGATTTGGAGCTTTTAATGTCTAAACCAACCCCCAAGGGTGGTAAAATCCCTTCAGGATGGAGAACAGATGTATCTAGAGCAGGTTCCTTCCACCCTGGAGCAGCAACCCAAGTCCTTCCTCACCTTTTTTCCTCCTTGTGAACTTGGATTTGGAGCTTCTAATGTCTAAACCAACCCCCAAGGGTGGTAAAACCTCTTCAAGATGGAGAATGGCTGTATCTAGACCAGGTTCCTTCCACCCTGGAGCATCAATCCATGTCCTTCCTCAGCTCTTTTTCTCCCTGTGAACATGGATTTGGGCCTTTTACTGCCTAAACCAACCCCCAAGGCTGGTAAAACCCCTTTAGGGTAGAGAATAGATGTAGCTGAACCAGGTTCCTTCCACCCTGGAGCAGTGATCCATGTCCTTCCTCAGCTCTTCCCTGCTTTATTCCTCCCTGTGAGCTAATCCTACCAGAGATTTAGATCTTCTAATGCCTAAACCAACCCCCAAGGGTGCTCAGAATCCTTCAGGATGGAGAATAGATGTATCTGGACCAGGTTCCTTCAACCCTGGAGCATCAATCCATGTCCTTCCTCACCTTTTTTCCTCCTTGTGAACATGGAGTTGGAGCTTCTAATGTCTAAACCAACCCCCAGAGATGATAAAAACCTTTAAAAATGGAGAACAGATGTATCTAGACCAGGTTCCTTCCACCCTGGAGCAGCAATCCATGTCCTTCCTCAGCTCTTTTCCTCCTTGTGAACATGGACTTGGAGCTTTTAATGCCTAAACCAACCCCCAAGGGTGCTCAGAATCCTTCAGGGTAGAGAACAGATGCATCTAGACCAGGTTCCTTCCACCCTGGAGCATCAATCCATGTCCTTCCTCAGCTCTTCCCTGATTTATTCCTCCCTGTGAACTAATCCTACCAGAGATTTAGATCTTCTAATGCCTAAACCAACCCCCAAGGCTGGTGAAACCCCTTCAAGATGGAGAAGAGATGTATCTAGACCAGGTTCCTTCCACCCTGGAGCAGCAATCCATGTCCTTCCTCAGCTCTTCCCTGCTTTATTCCTCCCTGTGAGCTAATCCTACCAGAGATTTAGATCTTCTAATGCCTAAACCAACCCCCAAGGGTGCTCAGAATCCTTCAGGGTAGAGAATAGATGCATCTAGACCAGGTTCCTTCCACCCTGGAGCATCAATCCATGTCCTTCCTCAGCTCTTTTCCTCCTTGTGAACATGGATTTGGAGCTTCTAATGTCTAAACCAACCCCCAGAGATGATAAAACCTTTAAAGATGGAGAATAGATGCATCTAGACCAGGTTCCTTCCACCCTGGAGCAGTGATCCATGTCCTTCCTCAGCTCTTCCCTGCTTTATTCCTCCCTGTGAGCTAATCCTACCAGAGATTTAGATCTTCTAATGCCTAAACCAACCCCCAAGGGTGCTCAGAATCCTTCAGGGTAGAGAACAGATGTATCTAGACCAGGTTCCTTCCACCCTGGAGCATCAATCCATGTCCTTCCTCACCTTTTTTCCTCCTTGTGAACATGGATTTGGGCCTTTTAATGCCTAAACCAACCCCCAAGGCTGGTAAAACCCCTTCAGGATGGAGAATAGATGTATCTAGACCAGGTTCCTTCCACCCTGGAGCAGCAATCCATGTCCTTCCTCAGCTCTTCCCTGCTTTATTCCTCCCTGTGAGCTAATCCTACCAGAGATTTAGATCTTCTAATGCCTAAACCAACCCCCAAGGGTGCTCAGAGTCCTTCAGGGTAGAGAATAGATGTATCTAGAGCAGGTTCCTTCCACCCTGGAGCATCAATCCATGTCCTTCTTCAGCTCTTTTCCTCCTTGTGAACATGGATTTGGACCTTTTAATGCCTAAACCAACCCCCAAGGCTGGTAAAACCCGTTCAAGATGGAGAATGGATGTATCTAGACCAGGTTCCTTCCACCCTGGAGCATCAATCCATGTCCTTCCTCAGCTCTTTTCCTCCTTGTGAACATGGATTTAGATCTTCTAATGCCTAAACCAACCCCTTTAAAGATGGAGAACAGATGCATCTAGACCAGGTTCCTTCCACCCTGGAGCATCAATCCATGTCCTTCCCCAGCTCTTCCCTGCTTTATTCCTCCCTGTGAGCTAATCCTACCAGAGATTTAGATCTTCTAATGCCTAAACCAACCCCCAAGGGTGGTAAAACCCCTTCAGGATGGAGAACAGATGTATCTAGACCAGGTTCCTTCTACCCTGGAGCATCAATCCATGTCCTTCCTCAGCTCTTTTCCTCCCTGTGAACATGGATTTGGGCCTTTTAATGCCTAAACCAACGTCCAAGGGTGCTCAGAATCCTTCAGGATGGAGAACAGATGTATCTAGACCAGGTTCCTTCCACCCTGGAGCATCAATCCATGTCCTTCCTCACCTTTTTTCCTCCTTGTGAACATGGATTTGGGCCTTTTAATGCCTAAACCAACCCCCAAGGCTGGTAAAATCCCTTCAAGATGGAGAACAGATGTATCTAGACCAGGTTCCTTCCACCCTGGAGCAGCAATCCATGTCCTTCCTCATCTCTTTTCCTCCTTGTGAACATGGAGTTGGGCCTTTTAATGCCTAAACCAACACCCAATGGTGCTCAGAATCCTTCAGGGTAGAGAACAGATGCATCTAGACCAGGTTCCTTCCACCCTGGAGCAGCAATCCATGTCCTTCCTCACCTTTTTTCCTCCTTGTGAACATGGATTTGGTCCTTTTAATGCCTAAACCAACCCCCAGAGATGATAAAAACCTTTAAAGATGGAGAACAGATGCATCTAGACCAGGTTCCTTCCACCCTGGAGCATCAACCCATGTCCTTCCTCAGCTCTTTTCCTCCTTGTGAACATGGAGGTGGACCTTTTAATGCCTAAACCAACCCCCAAGGCTGGTAAAACCCCTTTAGGGTAGAGAATAGATGTAGCTGTACCAGGTTCCTTCCACCCTGGAGCAGCAATCCATGTCCTTCCTCAGCTCTTCCCTGCTTTATTCCTCCCTGTGAGCTAATCCTACCAGAGATTTAGATCTTCTAATGTCTAAACCAACCCCCAAGGGTGCTCAGAATCCTTCAGGATGGAGAATAGATGTATCTAGACCAGGTTCCTTCCACCCTGGAGCAGCAATCCATGTCCTTCCTCAGCTCTTTTCCTCCATGTGAACATGGAGTTGGGCCTTTTAATGCCTAAACCAACCCCCAAGGCTGGTAAAACCCCTTCAGGATGGAGAACAGATGTATCTAGACCGGGTTCCTTCCACCCTGGAGCAGCAATCCATGTCCTTCCTCAGCTCTTTTCCTCCTTGTGAACATGGATTTGGTCTTTTTAATGCCTAAACCAACCCCCAAGGGTGCTCAGAGTCCTTCAGGGTAGACAACAGATGTATCTAGACCAGGTTCCTTCCACCCTGGAGCATCAATCCATGTCCTTCCCCAGCTCTTCCCTGATTTATTCCTCCCTGTGAGCTAATCCTACCAGAGATTTAGATCTTCTAATGCCTAAACCAACCCCCAAGGGTGGTAAAACCCCTTCAGGATGGAGAAGAGATGTATCTAGACCAGGTTCCTTCCACCCTGGAGCAGCAATCCATGTCCTTCCTCAGCTCTTTTCCTCCTTGTGAACATGGATTTGGACCTTTTAATGCCTAAACCAACCCCCAAGGGTGCTCAGAATCCTTCAGGATGGAGAATAGATGTAGCTGGACCAGGTTCCTTCCACCCTGGAGCAGCAATCCATGTCTTTCCTCACCTTTTTTCCTCCTTGTGAATATGGATTTGGTCCTTTTAATGCCTAAACCAACCCCCAGAGAAGATAAAACCTTTAAAGATGGAGAACAGATGCATCTAGACCAGGTTCCTTCCACCCTGGAGCATCAATCCATGTCCTTCCTCATCTCTTTTCCTCCTCGTGAACATGGATTTGGACCTTTTAATGTCTAAACCAACCCCCAAGGCTGGTAAAACCCGTTCAAGATGGAGAATAGCTGTATCTAGACCAGGTTCCTTCCACCCTGGAGCAGCAATCCATGTCCTTCCTTACCTTTTTTCCTCCTTGTGAACATGGATTTGGGCCTTTTAATGCCTAAACCAACACCCAAGGGTGCTCAGAATCCTTCAGGGTAGAGAACAGATGCATCTAGACCAGGTTCCTTCCACCCTGGAGCATCAATCCATGTCCTTCCTCAGCTCTTCCCGGCTTTATTCCTCCCTGTGAGCTAATCCTACCAGAGATTTAGATCTTCTAATGCCTACACCAACCCCCAAGGCTGGTAAAACCCCTTCAAGATGGAGAATAGATGTATCTAGACCAGGTTCCTTCCACCCTGGAGCAACAATCCATGTCTTTCCTCACCTTTTTTCCTCCTTGTGAATATGGATTTGGAGCTTCTAATGTCTAAACCAACCCCCAGAGAAGATAAAACCTTTAAATATGGAGAACAGATGCATCTAGACCAGGTTCCTTCCACCCTGGAGCATCACCCCATGTCCTCCCTCCCCCCTTTTCCCTCCCCATGAAGATGGATCCGAGCTCCTCCTATCCCCACGGTTTCTCAAACCCCTTCAAGCTGGCTCCTCCCCCCTTGCTCCTCACCTTTCCTTCTCCACCCACGTCCTCCTTGAAGTTCATTCTTCATCTCCTGACCTTTTTTTTCCCCCCCCACCCCTCTTCTCCTCTTTCTCCTTTCTTTTCTCCAGCCCAGAACCTCACCACCTGTGAAGTCTGCGGCGCCTGTTTCGAGACCCGCAAGGGTTTATCCAGCCACGCTCGTTCCCACCTCCGCCAACTGGGGGTGGCTGAATCTGAGAGCAGTGGAGCCCCCATCGACCTCCTCTATGAACTCATGAAACAAAAAACCAAACCAGATGGAAGCCCCATCTCTCCAAACCTTGGCAAGAAAACTGGGTCTTCTCCTAAAGATGCCACCACTTCTTCTTCTTCTTCTTCTTCATCCCCTCGTCCTTCTCTCCTGACGTTGGGCAAAGCCGCCGACCGCCTCCAGGATGGGCCTATTAATAAAGCCATCAAATCACCCCCTGGCTTCTCCAAAAACCTCTCCCAACCAGGATCTCCTGGCCTTAAGAAGGTTCCAGCAGGTCTTTCTGGAGCTCCATCACCTAAAAACCCTGAGGAGAAGAGCACCAAGCTCACCCTGAGCCCTCTGCACAGCTCCCCCAAAGCGCAGTGGCCGCAGGCGGAGGAGGAAGGACCCCTCAATTTGAGTGAGTTTATCCCCCCCCACCCCCCTTTTGTTTCCCTTTCAGCTGAGGGGAGGGACCCACCCCCCACCAGTATCTCCCAGTATCTCCCAGTATCTCACCCCTGCCAAGCCTGGTGTCCCCATGGAGCGCTGTGGGTTTGGTTCCTGGCGCTGGGAGATACTGGGAAAGGCTCTTGGAACCCAAACTGGTTCTCCCAGCAGCATCCCAGCTCCTTGAGTGCTGTGAGTTTGGTTCCTGGCACTGGGATATACTGGGATATACTGGGAAAGGCTCTTGGAACCCAAGTGCTTCTCCCAGTAGCATCCCAGCTTCTCAAGTGCTGTGGGTTTGGTTCCTGGCACTGGGATACACTGGGTTATACTGGGAAAGGCTCTTGGAATCCAAAGGATTCTCCCAGTAGCAACCCAGCTTCTCCAGCACTGTGGGTTTGGTTCCTGGCACTGGGATACACTGGGATATACTGGGAAAGGCTCTTGGAACCCAAACTGGTTCTCCCAGCAGCATCCCAGCTTCTCCAGCGCTGTGGGTTTGGTTCCTGATGCTGGGATATACTGGGAAAGGCTCTTGGAACCCAAAGGATTCTCTCAGTAGCAACCCAGCTGCTTGAGTGCTGTGGGTTTGGTTCCTGACACTGGGATATACTGGGATATACTGGGAAAGGCTCTTGAAACCCAAATGCTTCTCCCAGTAGCAACCCAGCTACTTGAGCGCTGTGGGTTTGGTTCCTGGCGCTGGGAGATACTGGGAAAGGCTCTTGGAACCCAAACTGGTTCTCCCAGCAGCGTCCCAGCTCCTTGAGTGCTGTGAGTTTGGTTCCTGGCACTGGGATACACTGGGTTATACTGGGAAAGGCTCTTGGAACATAAACTGGTTCTCCCAGTAGCAACCCAGCTTCTCCAGCACTGTGGGTTTGGTTCCTGATGCTGGGTTATACTGGGAAAGGCTCTTGGAACCCAAGTGCTTATCCCAGTAGCATCCCAGCTTCTCAAGTGCTGTGGGTTTGGTTCCTGGCGCTGGGAGATACTGGGAAAGGCTCTTGGAACCCAAACTGGTTCTCCCAGCAGCATCCCAGCTTCTCCAGCACTGTGGGTTTGGTTCCTGACACTGGGATACACTGGGTTATACTGGGAAAGGCTCTTGGAACCCGAATGATCCTCCCAGCAGCATCCCAGCTCCTTGCATGCTGTGGGTTTGGTTCCTGACACTGGGATACACTGGGATATACTGGGAAAGGCTCTTGGGACCCAAACTGGTTCTCCCAGCAGCATCCCAGCTTCTCAAGTGCTGTGGGTTTGGTTCCTGGCACTGGGATACACTGGGATATACTGGGAAAGGCTCTTGGAACCCAAATGCTTCTTCTCAAGTGCTATGGGTTTGGTTCCTGGTACTGGGATACACTGGGATATACTGGGAAAGGCTCTTGGGACCCAAACTGGTTCTCCCAGCAGCATCCCAGCTTCTCCAGCACTGTGGGTTTGGTTCCTGGCACTGGGATACACTGGGATATACTGGGAAAGGCTCTTGGAACCCAAACTGGTTCTCCCAGCAGCATCCCAGCTTCTCCAGCACTGTGGGTTTGGTTCCTGGCACTGGGATACACTGGTTTATACTGGGAAAGGCTCTTGGAACCCAAATGATCCTCCCAGCAGCATCCCAGCTTCTCCAGCACTGTGGGTTTGGTTCCTGACACTGGGATACACTGGGTTATACTGGGAAAGGCTCTTGGAACCCGAATGATCCTCCCAGCAGCATCCCAGCTCCTTGCATGCTGTGGGTTTGGTTCCTGACACTGGGATACACTGGGATATACTGGGAAAGGCTCTTGGGACCCAAACTGGTTCTCCCAGCAGCATCCCAGCTTCTCAAGTGCTGTGGGTTTGGTTCCTGGCACTGGGATACACTGGGATATACTGGGAAAGGCTCTTGGAACCCAAATGCTTCTTCTCAAGTGCTATGGGTTTGGTTCCTGGTACTGGGATACACTGGGATATACTGGGAAAGGCTCTTGGGACCCAAACTGGTTCTCCCAGCAGCATCCCAGCTTCTCCAGCACTGTGGGTTTGGTTCCTGGCACTGGGATACACTGGGATATACTGGGAAAGGCTCTTGGAACCCAAACTGGTTCTCCCAGCAGCATCCCAGCTCCTTGAGTGCTGTGGGTTTGGTTCCTGGCACTGGGATACACTGGGATATACTGGGAAAGGCTCTTGGAACCCAAATGATCCTCCCAGCAGCATCCCAGCTCCTTGCATGCTGTGGGTTTGGTTCCTGGCACTGGGATACACTGGGATATACTGGGAAAGGCTCTTGGAACCCAAATGCTTCTCCCAGCAGCATCCCAGCTCCTTGAGTGCTGTGGGTTTGGTTCCTGGTACTGGGATACACTGGGATATACTGGGAAAGGCTCTTGGAACCCAAACTGGTTCTCCCAGCAGCAACCCAGCTTCTCAAGTGCTGTGGGTTTGGTTCCTGGCACTGGGATACACTGGGATATACTGGGAAAGGCTCTTGGAATCCAAAGGATTCTCCCAGCAGCATCCCAGCTTCTCCTGCACTGTGGGTTTGGTTCCTGACACTGGGATACACTGGGTTATACTGGGAAAGGCTCTTGGAACCCAAATGATCCTCCCAGCAGCATCCCAGCTCCTTGAGTGCTGTGGGTTTGGTTCCTGGCACTGGGATACACTGGGATATACTGGGAAAGGCTCTTGGAACCCAAACTGGTTCTCCCAGCAGCATCCCAGCTTCTCCATCACTGTGGGTTTGGTTCCTGGTACTGGGATATACTGGGATATACTGGGAAAGGCTCTTGGAACCCAAAGGATTCTCCCAGCAACAACCCAGCTCCTTGAGTGCTGTGGGTTTGGCTCCTAGCACTGGGATACACTGGGCTATACTGGGAAAGCAGCTCAACACCACCACCTTCCCCCACCCTAATTTCTCCCACTCGAGTCCCTCTTCCCATGCTGAACTCTGGATTTCCACCAGTTCCAAGCATGGACCTGCCTCAGTTTCCCCATCCCAACTCAACACTGATGGTTTCACCCATCCCACCAACCCTCCAGCTCCTCAAGACCACCTCATCTTCTCCAGACAACCACATTTTTTGGGGGGAAACCATGAGAAATTCAAATCTACTTTTGATTTTTGGGCCAGGGAGAAGCCAGGGAGACCTGGAGACCTGGTGTCCTCCAAGGCTTGGTGGGGTCTGGTCTTGTTTAACATCTTCTCTGATGACCTTGATGAGGGTATGGTGTCCAACCTCAGCAAGTACCTGATGATTCAGAGCTTGGAGGAGTGGGTGACCCACAGGAGAAGGATTTGGGGGGGTGCTGGTGGGTGACAGGGTGACCATGAGCCACCAGTGTGCCCGAGGAGGGTGATGGGATCTTGGGGGGCATCTTGGGGGGCATCAAGAGGAGCGTGGGCAGCAGGTGACAGGAGAGGATCCTCCCCCTCTGCTCTGCCCTGCTCAGGCCCCACCTGGAGTGTTGTGTCCAGGTCTGGGCTCCCTGGGATGAGGAGGACAGGGACCTCCTGGAGAGAGTCCAGAGGAGGAGGAGGATGAAGGGGATGAAGAACCTGGTGATGATGACCTCAAATTGGGGACAGGACAAGGGGTGATGGCCTCAAGTTGGAGCACAGGGAGTTCCCCATCAACATGAGGAAGAACTTCTTCATGCTGAGGGTGAGGGAGCCCTGGGACAGGCTGCCCAGGGGGGGTGTGGAGTCTCCTGCTCTGGAGCTGCCCAAGCTCTGGAGCTCCTCAAGCTCTGGAGCTCTCACCAAGCTCTGCAGCTGCCCAAGCTCTGGAGCTCACCAAGCTCTGGAGCTCACCAAGCTCACCAAGCTCCTCAAGCTCTGGAGCTCTCACCAAGCTCTGGAGCTCTCACCAAGCTCTGCAGCTGCCCAAGCTCTGGAGCTCTCACCAAGCTCTGGAGCTCTCACCAAGCTCTGGAGCACTCACCAAGCTCTGGAGCTCTCACCAAGCTCTGGAGCTGCTCACCAAGCTCTGGAGCTGCTCAAGCTCTGGAGCTCACCAAGCTCCTCAAGCTCTGGAGCTCCTCAAGCTCTGGAGCTCTCACCAAGCTCTGGAGCTCTCACCAAGCTCTGGAGCTCTCACCAAGCTCTGGAGCTGCCCAAGCTCTGGAGCTCTCACCAAGCTCTGGAGCTCTCACCAAGCTCTGGAGCTCTCACCAAGCTCTGAAGCTCCTCAAGCTCTGGAGCTGCCCAAGCTCTGGAGCTGCCCAAGCTCTGGAGCTCACCAAGCTCCTCAAGCTCTGGAGCTGCCCAAGCTTCTGGAGCTCCTCAAGCTCTGGAGCTCCTCAAGCTCTGGAGCTGCCCAAGCTCTGTAGCTCCTCAAGCTCTGGAGCTCACCGAGCTCCTCAAGCTCTGGAGCTCCTCAAGCTCTGGAGCTCTGGAGCTCCTCAAGCTCTGGAGCTCCTCAAGCTCTGGAGCTGCCCAAGCTCCATCTAGATGTCTCCCTGTGTGCCCTGCCCTAGTGCCCCTGCTTTGGCAGGGAGGTGGTGGTGGGGGTGGGGGGGAGGTTGGACCTGATGATCTCTTGAAGATCCCACCCACCCTTTTCCGATTCTCCAGTCGGGCTTTGGGCTTGATGTCCCCATCCGTTGAGCACCCTTGGTTTCTCCTTTCTCCTCTTCTCTTTCTCCATCTCCATCCACAGCTTCTGGAGCTGAACCTGTCCGAGATATCAGGTGTGAGTTCTGTGGGGAGTACTTTGAGAACAGGAAAGGTCTCTCCAGCCACGCTCGGTCCCACCTCAGGCAGATGGGGGTGACCGAGTGGTACGTCAACGGTTCCCCTATCGACACCCTCCGGGAGATCCTCAAAAGAAGAACCCAACCAAGGAGTGGAACATCTACTGGTCAAAAAACCATGGCTAAAAGTCTTCTGGGGAGTATTGGAGCTTTGGAACCTCGTGGACCTGGAGAACTTCATATCACGACCCTCACCAAGAAGGTCCAACAACCTGGCAGCCCTATGGGGCAATCTCCTACCTCATCCCCACCTCCTACAGCCAGGAAGATGTTTCCAGGCCTTTCTCCTCCCTCCTTGCAGAAGAAACTCAAACAAGATCAGCTGAGGGTGGAGATCAAACGGGAGATGATGGCAGGAGGACTCCATGGAGAAGCTCATCCCTCCGACAGAGCTTGGTCCCCGCGGGAGGAGATGTCACCACTGAACCTCTGTAAGTCGATGACCATCACCTTCTCCTTCCTGCCTGGCTCTTGGGGTGCAAAGAGGGGTCCCCATCACTTTGGGAGGAGCCAAGACCTCTCCTTGCTCCATCTCCCATGGTTGGTGGTGTTGGAGGAACCCTCCCAAGAAGAGGGATGGGAGAACCTTCATTGCTGATGGGTTTGGGGTTCAAACATGAGTCCTTCAATGGTGGTGGTGGGGGGTTGTTGTCCCCTTCTCCTTCCTGCCTGGCTCTTGGGGTGCAAAGGAGGGGTCCCCATCATGTTGGGAGGAGCCAAGACCTCTCCCTGCTCCCATCTCCCATGGTTGGTGGTGTTGGAGGAACCCTCCCAAGAAGAGGGATGGGAGAACCCTCACTGAGGATGGGTTTGGGGTTCAAACACGAGTCCTTTGAGGGTGGTGGGGGGTTGTTGTCACCTTCTCCTTCCTGCCTGGCTCTTGGGGTGCAAAGAGGGGTCCCCATCACTTTGGGAGGAGCCAAGACCTCTCCTTGCTCCATCTCCCATGGTTGGTGGTGTTGGAGGAACCCTCCCAAGAAGAGGGATGGGAGAACCCTCACTGAGGATGGGTTTGGGGTTCAAATATGGGTCCTTCAATGGTGGTGGTGGGGTTGTTCTCACCTTCTCCCTCCTACCTTGCTCTTGGGGTGCAAAGGAGGGGTCCCCATCATTTTGGGAGGAGCCAAGCCCTCTCCCTGCTCCATCTCCCATGGTTGGTGGTGTTGGAGGAACCCTCCCAAGAAGAGGGATGGGAGAACCCTCACTGAGGATGAGGAAGAGGAGAACCCTGATGGGTTTGGGGTTCAAATATGAGTCCTTTGAGGGTGGTGGTGGGGTTGTTGTCACCTTCTCCCTCCTACCTTGCTCTTGGGGTGCAAAGGAGGGGTCCCCATGATTTTGGGAGGAGCCAAGACCTCTCCCTGCTCCACCTCAACACCACCAAGCATGGGGAGGAACCCTCCCAAGAAGAAGAGGGATGGGAGAACCCTCATTGCTGATGGCTTTGGGGTTCAAATATGGGTCCCTCAGTGGTGATGAGGGGTTGTTGTCACCTTCTCCTTCCTGCCTGGCTCTTGGGGTGCAAAGGAGGGGTCCCCATCTTTTTGGGAGGAGCCAAGACCTCTCCCTGCTCCATCTCCCATGGTTGGTGGTGTTGGAGGAACCCTCCCAAGAAGAAGAGGGATGGGAGAACCTTCATTGAGGTTGGGTTTGGGGTTCAAACATGAGTCCTTTGAGGGTGGTGGGGTTGTTTTCACCTTCTCCTTCATGCCTGGCTCTTGGGGTGCAGAGGAGGGGTCCCCATCATGTTGGGAGGAGCCAAGACCTCTCCCTGCTCCACCTCAACACCACCAAGCATGGGGAGGAACCCTCACAAGAAGAAGAGGGATGGGAGAACCCTCATTGCTGATGGGTTTGGGGTTCAAACATGAGTCCTTCAATGGTGATGAGGGGTTGTTGTGATCTTCTCCTTCCTACCTTGCTCTTGGGGTGCAAAGAGGGGTCCCCATCATGTTGGGAGGAGCCAAGACCTCTCCCTGCTCCACCTCCCATGGTTGGTGGTGTTGGAGGAACCCTCCCAAGAAGATGGATGTGAGAACCCTCACTGAGGATGAGGAAGAGGAGAACCCTGATGGGCTTGGGGTTCAAACATGAGTCCTTCAATGGTGATGAGGGGTTGTTGTGATCTTCTCCTTCATGCCTGGCTCTTGGGGTGCAAAGAGGGGTCCTCATCATTTTGGGAGGAGCCAAGCCCTCTCCCTGCTCCCCCTCCCATGCTTGGTGGTGTTGGAGGAACCTCTGTAAGTCAGTGACCATCACCTTCTCCCTCCTACCTTGCTCTTGGGGTGCAAAGAGGGGTCCTTCTCATTTTGGGAGGAGCCAAGACCTCTCCTTGCTCCATCTCCCATGGTTGGTGGTGTTGGAGGAACCCTCCCAAGAAGAAGAGGGATGGGAGAACCCTCATTGCTGTTGGGTTTGGGGTTCAAACATGAGTCCTTTGAGGGTGGTGGTGGGGTTGTTGTCATCTTCTCCTTCATGCCTGGCTCTTGGGGTGCAAAGGAGGGGTCCTCATCATTTTGGGAGGAGCCAAGACCTCTCCCTGCTCCACCTCAACACCACCAAGCATGGGGAGGAACCCTCACAAGAAGAAGAGGGATGGGAGAACCCTCATTGCTGATGGGTTTGGGTTCAAACATGAGTCCTTCAATGGTGATGAGGGGTTGTTGTGATCTTCTCCTTCCTACCTTGCTCTTGGGGTGCAAAGAGGGGTCCCCCATCATGTTGGGAGGAGCCAAGACCTCTCCCCTGCTCCCCCTCCCATGGTTGGTGGTGTTGGAGGAACCCTCCCAAGAAGATGGATGTGAGAACCCTCACTGAGGATGAGGAAGAGGAGAACCCTGGTGGGATTGGGGTTCAAACATGAGTCCTTCAATGGTGATGAGGGGTTGTTGTGATCTTCTCCCTCCTATCTTGCTCTGGGGACACAAAGGAGGGGTCCCCCATCATTTTGGGAGGAGCCAAGCCCTCTCCCTGCTCCACCTCAACACCACCAAGCATGGGGAGGAACCCTCCCAAGAAGAAGAGGGATGGGAGAACCCTCACTGAGGTTGGGTTTGGGGTTCAAATATGGGTCCTTCAATGGTGGTGGTGGGGTGGTTGTCATCTTCTCCTTCCTCTTGGGTTGCAAAGGAGGGGTCCCCATCATTTTGGGAGGAGCCAAGCCCTCTCCCTGCTCCACCTCAACACCACCAAGCATGGGGAGGAACCCTCCCAAGAAGAAGAGGGATGGGAGAACCCTCATTGCTGTTGGCTTTGGGGTTCAAACATGGGTCCTTTGAGGGTGGTGGGGCTGTTTTTACTTGAGGATCCTTCTCCTCCACCCTCACCCTTCACCATATGTCTTCTCCACAGCTTCCAGAGCTGACCCAGTGCGAGATATCAGGTGTGAGTTCTGTGGGGAGTACTTTGAGAACAGGAAAGGTCTCTCCAGCCACGCTCGGTCCCACCTCAGGCAGATGGGGGTGACCGAGTGGTCGGTCAACGGTTCCCCTATCGACACCCTCCGGGAGATCCTCAAAAAGAAATCCAAACCATGTGTCATCAAGAAAGAACCTCACCCTTCCACCATTGAACCCCCAAAATCTCTTGGAGATGAAGGGATGGATCCCAAATCACCTGGAAAAATCCTTCAGGGCATCACCACCCTCCCAACGTTAAGTGGGAGGACTGGAAAGCCCAACCCTGGAAGTTCTACCTTAAACAGGGACCATCTCCTTGTCTCCTCTCACCAGCAAAACCCAAGGGGGTTTCTTGACCCCCATATCAGCCAAACGCCCCTTGCAGGAGGACAGGTTGGGTCCTCACCACGCCGAGGTCAAGCACAAGACCTACATCCAGACCGAGCTGCCCTTCAAGGTCAAGGCCACCCACACCTGTGAGTCAAGGATGGACGGGTGGACGCTGGTGGTGGGATGGGAGGAGGTGGGGAGAGAGGGGAAGGGGGGATTGGGGGTGGTGGGATGTGGTTAGGGGGGTGGGGAGAGGTCTAAAAGTCTTCCTCCCACCCCCCACCCCACCCCGAGGGTTTGGAGCTTCTGGAGAAGGGGAGATAGGATGGGGGGTGCTGGAGATGGTCTTCTTGAGGTGGGGTGGGGGAGCAGGAGAGGACTTCTTGGGGGGGGTGGGCTTCATCTCTGGGGGGGGTGGGTTTGGCTTCTTGGGGGGTGGGCTTCACTCTGGGGGGGTGGGCT
>JAKCOZ010000351.1:77390-108855 GCA_022605955.1 Rallus limicola | reverse complement strand
AACCTCCCCCCAATCATTGAAACCCCCCAACCAACAGTCCAACCAACCAACCACCCTCCCTCCCAGCTGTCCAACCAACCAACCAACTGCCTGTCCAACCAGCCAACCAACAAATGGCCCAAACAACTGCCCAAATACCCACCCACCCAACCTCATGCCCAACCGAACCACCCACCCACCCAAACAATCAACCAACTGCCCAACCACCCAACCACTTGCCCAAACAACCACCTGCCCCAACAACTATCCAACCAGGAAACCAAATGCCCAACCAACCACCCACTCACCCAACCAACAAACCCAACCAACCACCCAACCAGGAAAACAAGTGACCAACCAACCACCCACTCACCCAACCAACAAACCCAACAACCACCCAACCACCCACCCAACCAGGAAGCCAAATGCCCAATCAACCACCCCCTCACCCAACCAACAAACCCAACAACCACGCAGCCACCCACTCAACCAACCACCCAACCAGGAAAACAAGTGACCAACCAACCACCCACTCACCCAACCAACAAACCCAACAACCACCCAACCACCCACCCAACCAGGAAGCCAAATGCCCACCCAACCACCCACCCAACCAACCACCCACGAAACCAAACAACCACCCAACCAACCAACCACCCACCCAACCACCCAAGTAAACATCCACCCAACCAACCACCCACCCACCCAACCAAACAACCACCCAACCAAACAAACACCCAACCACCCAAGTAAACATCCACCCAACCAAACAACAACCCAACCAACCAACCACCCAACTAAACAACCACCCAACCACCCAACCAGGAAACCACCTGACCAACCATCCATCCAACCACCCAACAAGGAAACCAAATGCCCAAACCACCCAACCAATCATCACCACCCACCCCACCCCATCACCAGATCCCCCCCTCCCCCCCCCTTTAAACCCCCCTCCCCCAGGGAGGAGGGGGTGGGGGGGGGTGTAATGGGACCACAGGTAGACACCCCCCCACCCCCCCCTCCCCCTAGACCCCATCACCTAGTGAATCCCTGGTTGTTCCATGAGGGGAAAGGTGGGGGGGGGGGGGGGGGTGGAGAGCTATTGCCCCCCCCCCTCCCCCCCCCAAAATTCACCATCACTTTATTCTTTACCCCCCTCCCCAAATTCCCCCCCCCCCTTTCCTCTTTTTTAAGCTCTAGATTTGTGTAGAAAACAAAGAAAACACCCATTTTTATTTGGACCCCCCACCCATCCTCCACACACACCCCCCCCCCCACCCCTTCCCCACCCCCCACCCCCTAAAAAACACCCCCCTTCCCCCCCCCCCCCCAGGCTTCGCCCGGCTCCGGGCGAGATTTTAATGGATAAAATTGGGATTTTTTTTGGGTTCTTTTCTTATTTTTCAGGGTTTTTGTTCATTTCCAAGGGGGGGTCAGGATTTTTTGGGGGGAGAGGGGGTGTTTATTTTGGGGGTGGGGGGTGTGTGGGGGGGTTATTGTGGTGATTCTTGTACCTGGGATTGGGGGGTGATGGATTAAATTCTCCTGGAAATGAAGCTGGAGGGGGGGAGAGTTGGGGGGGGGGGGGGGGGGGGTGGGAGGGGCTTGGGAGGGGTGGGCGTGGTCTCGGGAGGGGATTGGCTGTTGGGTTGTGGCCTAGGGAGGGGATTGGGGGGAAGGGGAGGGGGTGGGTGTAGAGTTGGGGGGGGGGTTGTGTGGCTCAGGGGCGGGGCTTGAGGGGGGTGGGGGTGTGTCCAGGGATGGGATTGGCTGAGAGGGTGGGGGCGTGTCCGGGGATGGGATTGGCTGAGGGGGTGGGGGCGTGTCCAGGGATGGGATTGGCTGAGGGGGTGGGGGCGTGTCCGGGAATGGGATTGGCTGAGGGGTTGGGGGCGTGTCCGAGGGATGGGATTGGCTGAGGGGGCTGGGGGCGTGTCCGGGGGATGGGATTGGCTGAGGGGTTGGGGGCGTGTCCGGGGGGGATGGGATTGGCTGAGGGGTTGGGGGCGTGTCCGGGGCAGGAGATTGGCAGTGGGCGGGGCTTCGGGGGGTTGGGGGCGTGTCTGGGACACCTGATTGGCTGAGGGGGTGGGGTGTGGGGATGGGGGCGTGTCTGGGGCAGGGGATTGGCTGTGTGGGGTGGGGGCTGGGCAAGGGCATTGCAGGGGGTGGGGCTTGGGGGGCTGTGGTGTGGTTCCGGCAAGGGATTGGCTGAGGGGGCTGGGGGCGTGTCCAGGGATGGGATTGGCTGAGGGGGTGGGGGCGTGTCCGGGGGATGGGATTGGCTGAGGGAGTGGGTCGTGTCTGGGGGGGGAATAGGGATGGGATGGGATTGGCTGAGGGGGTGGGGGCGTGTCCAGGGATGGGATTGGCTGAGGGGGGTGGGGGCGTGTCCGGGGATGGGATTGGCTGAGGGGGTGGGGGGGTGTCCGGGGATGGGATTGGCTGAGGGGCTGGGGGCGTGTCCGAGGTAGGAGATTGGCAGTGGGCGGGGCTTCGGGGGGTTGGGGGCGTGTCTGGGACACCTGATTGGCTGAGGGGGTGAGGTGTGGGGATGGGGGCGTGTCTGGGGCAGGGGATTGGCTGTGTGGGGTGGGGGCTGGGCAAGGGCATTGCAGGGGGCGGGGCTTGGAGGGGAGGGTGTGGTGTGTTCCCGGCAAGGGATTGGCTGAGGGGGCTGGGGGCGTGGCCGGGGCAGGGGATTGGCTGGGGGCGGGGCACGGGCAGGTGATTGGCCGTATGGGCTGGGAGCTGGGGGAAGGGGGGGGTGTGGTCGCGGCTGGGGATTGGCTGAGGGGTTGGGGGCGTGTCCGGAGTAGGGGATTGGCTGTGGGGGCGGTGCTTAGGGGCTTGGGGGCGGGGCTTGGCTGGGGGCGGGGCTTAGACAGGGGGTTTAAAGGGGGCGTGGCCTGTCTAAGCAGTGGGCGGGGCTTTACGTGTTGGGCTGTGAAGGGGCGTGGCTTAGACGAGGCGTGAAAGGGATTTGGGTGGGGGGAGGGGCTGTTACCGCAGGTGTGACGCTCAGAGCCAATAGCTGTAGAGGAGGGGCGGGGCTAGCGAGCCGATTGGTGAAAGCCTCGCGAAGTGACGGCCCCGCCCGCCAATCGGCGCTCGGCATCGCTCCTCCCTTTGAGCGCCGAGCCCGCCGCGCCGCGATTGACACCCGCTGCCTCCAACCGCCCAATGGAAGCTGAGGGAAGCGCTGAGCGACATCCGCCCCCCGCCAATAGCAGCGGCGGGTCGCTGGGCGGGGAGAGGCTTGGCCAATCGCGGCGCTGAGCCGGGGAAGGGGAGGGGAGGGTGAAAGGGCCACCGACCAATGAGAGCGGGGAAGGCGGAGCGGCGCGGCCAATGGGGGCGGGGAGGCGGGGCCGTCACGCCGCCGTTACCGTCCTCGCGCAGGAGGCGGCGGCGGGCGCCGGTGCCGCCATCATGAGCTACTCAGGTGAGGGGCGGCGGAAGATGGCGGCGGCTGGAGCGGCCCCGTGAGGGAGCCGGGGTGGGCTCGGGGGGTTGGCGCGCTCCCTTCGGTGCCTCAGGGCGCGGGGGGGTGGCCGTGAGGCGAGGCGAGGCGAGGCGAGGTAGGGGGGGGCCGGGCTGTGAGGCGAAGGGGTGGGTGGGGTGGCGGCCGAGCCGTGAGGCGAGGGGTTACCCTGAGGCGAGGGGGGGGCCGAGCCGTGAGGCGGCTCCGGGGCGGGGGGCCGGGCTGTGAGGCGGGGGGCAGCCGTGAGGCGGGGAGGAGCCGGCCCGGCCCCTGAGGCGAGGGGTTGGGGGGAGCCGGTGGCCGGGCTGTGAGGCGGGGGGCAGCCGTGGGGTGGGGAGGGGCCGGCCCGGCTCCTGAGGCGAGGGGTTACCGTGAAGCGGGGGTGGGGGGAGCCGGTGGCCGGGCTGTGAGGCGGGGGGCAGCTGTGAGGCGGGGAGGGGCCGGGCTGGGCCAGACCCTGAGGCGAGGGGTTACCTTGAGACACCGGGGTGAGGGGAGCCGGTGGCCGGGCTGTGAGGCGGGGGGGCAGCTGTGAGGCGAGGAGGGGCCGGCCCGGACCCTGAGGCGAGGGGTTGGGGGGAGCCGGTGGCCGGGCTGTGAGGCGGGGAGAGGCCGGCCCGGCCCCTGAGGCGAGGGGTTACCCTGAAGCGGGGGTGGGGGGAGCTGGTAGCCGGGCTGCGAGGCGGGGGGGCGAAGCCGGAGCCCGGGAGCGCCGCGTCCGAGCGGGTCCCTGAGGGGTGCCGGGCGCTGCTGCCGCCCCGCCTCGCCCCTCCGCGGTATCAGCGGGGTCTCAAGGCGCGATCCGGCCTCGGCGCTGCCCTTCTCTGAGGGGCCGGGGCACCGTGAAGCGGGGAGGGGTGTTGGGGAGCTCCCAGCCCGTCAAAGGACCGAGCCCGGCGTTACTTTTACCTTTTCCTCCTTGTTAATCCGGGCGGGTTGATTCCTTCCCTGGCTCCTGCAGCGATACGGTGGCTCCACTCACCTGTGGAGCCCGGTGGGTGTAAGGAAGAGTTTTCCCCGCTGTATTTGGTGTCAGCTTCGGCTGGGGGTGGGTGGGTGAAAAAGCAAATTAATCAATTAACCTTCCTCTGGGAAGAGAAGCTTCTAATTAAAGGGGCTGGGGGGGGTGGGAGGGGAACACATCAAGAACCCTCACAGGGATGAAGCTGCTTTGGGAAAACTCAGGCTGGATTAAACAGCTTCTGGCATAGGGAGGGTGGGATGGGGGTGTCCCAGCCTCATCCTATCCCAGCTTCTCCATCTTCCTGCTGAGTTTCCTGCAAGGGCAAAGGGCAGCAACGCTCTTAAGATGCGTTTCACCCCAAAGGGCATCTGAATGTCACTCCCCAGCAGCTGCAGGATGGGATTACAACTTCCCTGATACATCCCAAGTCCTTAATTTTTTGTGGTGTGTTAATTGGAGCAGGGTTTATCCTTCCTCCTCTTAAAATACTCTGCTGTGGGAAAACATTTACAGGGATTTTAAGCCCATCCTGAAGTTAAAACTGGGTTTATGTGTGTGTGTTAAGAGGAGGGAAGAGCGTTGCTCTGTTAGGGCTGTGTCATTGTTGAGGCTCGTGGATTATTGGGGAGGGGAGGGGGGGGGGGGGGCTGCAGGTGGGACCCAAGAGTCTCTTCATTCTCCCTCCCTAAAAAAAATGGCTTTTAATTGCTTCTTGCTCTTTTCTAGGTTATGGAGACTGGAACTCTGGGACGAACAGAGGCGAGTACAGAGTGAGACAGAATAATTACCTGATGGGTTCTGTTTAATTCCCTGTCTCTCTGTCGAGCAGAGGTTGGCAAGGAGCACTCATTCGCCATGATCCCCTTCTTTTACCCTTCCAAACTCACCCTGAAGCCCACAGAGAACTTTGCTGCTGTTAAAAAATGGTCTTTTTAGGCTGAATATTTGCTTTTTAGAGCAAAAAATAAACCCAAACTTTTTCCTACTTCCTTAAGGCAAGCGAGGTAAATCATTTCTCTTTATCCAGAGATGTGGTTGAGGCTCCATCCCTGGAGATATTTAAGGTTGGGCTTGATGGGGCTCTGGGTGACCTACTGTAGGGTCACTGGATCACCAGAGAGGTGGTGGGTGTCCAAGGCCAGGTTGGCTGGGGCCCTGGGCAACTTTGTGTAGCTCCAGGCCTGGAGGTTGGTGTCCCTGCTTGTGGCAGGGGGTTGGGGCTCTGGGGCCCTCAGGGGTCCCTCTCAACCCAGACCAGTCTATGATGTCCCTGCTTACTGCAGGGGAGGTGGCCTAGATGACCTCTAAAGGTCCCTTCCATGTTCTATGGTAAATCCAGGCAGGTCCCTTCCATGTTCCATGGTAAATCCAGGCATGGGAAAGCAGCAGGAATCCCAAGCCCCACTCTAGATGTTGGGGAAAACCTCAAGGGAGAGGAAAACCCTTGAAATTTTAAACCTCAGGAGGCTTTTAATTGGCTTTGGGTGTGATTCCTTCTGTGGAGTCTGTGTCTGTTTGTCTGTTGTGGCTCCTTTAGGGAGAGGAGAAGCCTCAACGTTGCTTCTGGCTGAAGAGAGACGTGTGGGATGCTCCTGGTTGGAACTAACCCTCATCCTTTGGGATTTTCCTCCTTCCAGGTTATGAAGGCTACAGTTATGGCTATGGCTACAGCCAGGATAACTCTGGAAACTATGGATATGGGATGGCCACATCGAATTCCTCCTGGGATATGGCCAACTCGGATGTGGACATGAACCCAGACGGGTCGGGAGGCGGCAACGCCGACGCCGTCATGGCCAAGATGAACCAGCGCTTAGACATGGTCTCACACATGGACACAGACACCATGCAAGGGGGACACTATGGAGCTGGTGGAGACAGGTGAGGAGAGGAGACCTGGGAATGACCATCACCTGCTTGAATTAGTGTTGTTTTGGGGGGGTGTTGTAAAACTGAACTGCTCCTCTAAGCACCCATCGTGGAAACCGGTAGAGAAGGTGGAGTAAACTCAGAGTAAAGCATCAGTGGTGCTACTCTGGGCTCCTCATGGGCTTCCTTCTGCTTTTAAAGAGGTTGAGTAAGATCTAATCCTTATGGATTAGGGATAGAAATCATGGAATTGTGGAATGGTTTGGGTTGGAAGGGAGAACAGGAGGGGAATCAGCTTGTTCAAAGGGCAGAGCCTGGCAGGACAAGGGGGATGGAGTGAAGCTGGAGGAGGGAAGGGGGAGAGGAGAGACTGGGGGGAAGTTCTTTGCAGAGAGAGTGGTGAGAGGCTGGAACAGAGAGGGAGTGGGTGCCCCGTCCCTGGGGGTGTTCAAGGCCAGGTTGGCTGGGGCCCTGGGCAACCTTGTGTAGCTCCAGGCCTGGAGGTTGGTGTCCCTGCCTGTGTCAGGGGGTTGGAGCTCTGGGACCCTTGGGGTCCCTCCCAACCCAGACCAGGCTGGGATTCTAGGATTGGGATGGGGATTGGGATGGGATTAGGATTGGCTGCCCAGAGAGGGGTTGGATGCTCCATCCTTGGGGGTGTTCAGGTTGGCTGGGGCCCTGGGCAGCCTTGTGTAGCTCCAGGCCTGGAGGTTGGTGTCCCTGCCTGTGTCAGGGGGTTGGAGCTCTGGGACCCTTGGGGTCCCTCCCAACCCAGACCAGGCTGGGATTCTATGAAAACACAGAATCCCAGATAAGTAGCCCAGGCCGTGGGGAGGGTGTCCCAGGCAGTGGGTTGGGTGGCCCGGGCGGTGGGGCCGGGTGTCCCCGGGCGGTGGGGACACGGTGGGCTGGGTGGCCCGGGCGATGGGCCGGGTGGCCCGGGCGGTGGGCCGGGTGGCCCGGGCGGTGGGCCGGGTGGCCCGGGCGGTGGGCCGGGTGGCCCGGGCGGTGGGCAGGGTGGCCCGGGCAGTGGGCAGGGTGGCCCGGGCGATGGGCAGGGTGGCCCAGGCAGTGGTCGGGTGTCCCAGGCGATGGGCAGGGTGGCCCAGGCAGAGGTCTGGTGGCCCAGGCGGTGGTCGGGTGGCCCGGGCGGTGGGCAGGGTGGCCCAGGCAGAGGTCTGGTGGCCCAGGCAGTGGTCGGGTGTCCCAGGCGATGGGCAGGGTGGCCCAGGCAGAGGTCTGGTGGCCCGGGCAGTGGTCGGGTGGCCCGGGCGGTGGGCAGGGTGGCCCGGGCGGTGGGCAGGGTGGCCCAGGGGATGGGTAGGTGGCCCGGGCAATGGGTAGGTGGCCTGGGCAGTGGTTAGGGTGGCCCGGGCGATGGGTCGGGTGGCCCGGGCAGTGGGTGGGGTGGCCCGGGCAGTGGGTGGGGTGGCCCAGGCGGTGGGTCGGGTGGCCCAGGCGGTGGGTCGGGTGGCCCAGGCAGTGGTCGGGTGGCCCGGGCGATGGGCAGGGTGTCCCAGGCGATGGGCAGGGTGTCCCAGGCGGTGGGCAGGGTGTCCCAGGCGGTGGGCAGGGTGTCCCAGGCGGTGGGCAGGGTGTCCCAGGCGGTGGGCAGGGTGTCCCAGGCGGTGGGCAGGGTGTCCCAGGCGGTGGGCAGGGTGTCCCAGGCGGTGGGTAGGGTGTCCCAGGCGATGGGTCGGGTGTCCCAGGCGATGGATAAAGATCTTACTCAAGGGATTTTTTTATTCCCCAACCTAATTTGACAATTCTGGAGCAAAATAAGTACTCCAGGAGTTTCAGGAAGACAATGATGTTTCCAGAAGCTTCCTAGGATGGGAGATAATTGGTCCCACCACCTCTCCCAACGTGTCTCTTGCAGGTACGACTCGTATGAATCCTACGACTCGAGATCCTCCCTGAACGACCGCGACCTCTACCGCTCCGGCTACGACTATAACGAAGCGGAACCCGAGAACGAGGGTCCCTACGAGGGTCCCTACGAGAACTTCTACCGCCGGGATCAATACCACAACAGAGCCAGGGAGAATTTTGGGCAGAGGGGTCAAAATTGGGGTAGAGATGGACGGAATAACAGACCCATGACGGCTTCTTATCCAGGGAGGATGGGTGGACAGTGGAATGAACCTCCTCAATCGATGGGATCAAGAGGTTTAGGTCCTCATGGTTCTTCCAGGCTTCCTTCCCTCTTCTCTCATAATATCATCCCAGAACTTGGAATGTTCCAGGGAATGAGAGGTTTCTCTGGGAACATGAGATATGGGGGAGGAGGAATGATGAAACAAAGAATGAGGAGAAACTGGAAAACGTGGGACTCGGATTTTAAAGTGAGTATTTTGGGTGAGGAGAGAATTAACTCCACAGCAGAGCCTGTGCTGAGGGCTTTGGGAAGTGATAACCCCTAATTCCTGCTCCATAGCGTGTTCTCTGTCAACCAGAGAAGGGAAAACCACGCTCAGGTATGGAGCTTTATGGCTACATGAGGTGTTTGCATAGAATCCCAGCCTGGGCTGGGTTGGGAGGGACCCTGAGGGTCACAGAGCTCCAACCCCCCTGCCACAGGCAGGGACACCAACCTCCAGGCCTGGAGCTACACAAGGTTGCCCAGGGTCTCAGCCAACCTGAACACCCCCAGGGATGGAGCATCCAACCTCTCTCTGGGCAGCCAATCCTAATCCCATCCCAATCCTAGAATCCCAGCCTGGGCTGGGTTGGAAGGGACCCCAAGGGTCACAGAGCTCCAACCCCCTGCCACAGGCAGGGACACCAACCTCCAGGCCTGGAGCTACACAAGGTTGACCCCAGCCAACCTGGCCTTGGACACCCCCAGGGATGGGGCACCCACCCCCTCTCTGGGCAGCCCCTTCCAGCCCCTCCCCACTCTCTCTGCAAAGAACTTCCCCCCCAGTCTCTCCTCTCCCCCTTCCCTCCTCCAGCTTCACTCCATACCCCTTGTCCTGCCAGTCTCAGCCCTTCACCAAGCCCATTCCCCTCCTGTTCCTCTGCTCCCTTCAGGGACTGGCAGGCTGCAATGAGGTCCCCCCACAGCCTTCTCTTCTCCAGGCTGACCCAGCCCAGCTCCCTCAGCCTCTCTTCAATGTTTTAATCCTTAAAACTCTTTGATTTCCTCCAAGTGGGAAAATATTATGGGTTAAACCTTTGTTTTATGGGGTAACAGCATGGTGGATTCCATCCTTCCCTCTCCCCTCCACCTCTCAGAAGCTTAACTCCTTAATAATGATTAAATTAAGACCACAATTCCCTCCCTTTCTCTTCTCTTTTCTCCCAGCCCCAAAAAAAGAAGCTCAAAAAAGATCCCACTGGGAAGAAAAGGAAACAAACCAACAGCTCTGATGAACCTGACAGCAAAGCAGCCAAAACAGATGGCTCTGATAATTCTGACTCTGACAATGGTAAGAGAGGAACAGCTCAAGGAGGGTGTTAAACTACCACTGTCTCTCTTAAATCCAGCTGAGCTGTTGGTGTGGTTTGATTTGGAAGGGTTTAGAAAAGGTAGATCCTGTTAAACTAAGCTGATCACCTTCTATGACAAGGTGACCTGCTTAATGGATGAGGGGAAGGCTGTGGATGTGTCTACCTGGGCTTCAGGAGAGACTTGGACATTGGTTTCTCACAGCATTCTGACTGGGAAACTGGCTGTCACTGGGCTGGACAGGGGGACCCTCAGCTGGGTTCAAAACTGGCCCAAAAGGGGGAATGGAGCCAAGTCCAGCTGGAGGCTGGTGATGAGTGGCGTCCCCCAGGGCTCAGTCCTGGGCCCAGTTCTGTCCAACAGCTTTCTCCATGACCTGGATGAAGGGATGGGATGTTCCCTCAGTGGGTTTGGAGAGGACACTGAGCTGGGAGGAGGTGTTGATCTGCCTGAGGGGAGGGAGACTCTTCAAAGGGACCTGGATAAGCTGAACTGATGGGCTGAGCCCAAGGGGGTGAGGTTTAACAAAGCCAAGGGCAGAGTCCTGCATGTGGGACACAACCACCCCCTGCAGTGATACAGGCTGGGGGAGGCTGTCTGGAGAGCTGTCAGGCAGAGAAGGACCTGGGGGTGTTGGGTGACTGAACACGAGCCAGCAGTGTGCCCAGGAAAGCCAGGGGCAGCCTGGCTTGTGTCAGACCCAGTGTGGCCAGTAGGTCTGGGGAGGGGATTGTGCCCCTGGATTGGGCACTGGGGAGGCTGCAGCTCCAGTGCTGGGACCAGTTCTGGGCTCCTCAGCATCAGAAGGACATGGAGGAACTGGAGAGAGTCCAGAGAAGGGCAACCAGGCTGGGGAAGGGGCTGGGGGGCAAATCCTCTGAGGAGCAGCTGAGGGAGCTGGGGGGGTTGAGCCTGGAGAAGGGGAGGCTGAGGGGAGCCCTTCTCCCCACCTCCCCTGCCCTGCCAGGAGGGTGCAGAGAGGTGGGTGCTGGTCTCTGCAGCCAGGGGACAGGAGATGGGACAAGCAATGGGCTTAAGCTGCCCCAGGGCAGGCTCAGCTCAGCTGGGAGGGCAAAGCTCTTCCCTGGCAGAGCTGTGGGGCTGTGGCACAGGGAGAGGGGCCTGGCCCAGGCTGCCCAGGGAGGGGGCTGAGTCCCCACCCCTGGGTGTGTTTAACAGGGAGATGAGGTGCTCAGGGATCTAATTTAGCTTAGGATAGGAACTTGATGATCTTAAAACTCTTTTCCAACCTTGGCATTCTGTGATTCCTGAGGTGGTTTCTCTTGGTCTTGAGCTTGGTGTTTTCTTTCAGAGGAGGGAACTGAAGGAGAATCAGGAGAAAAAGAGGAGAAAGAAGGTTCCAGGGGTGTAAGTCACTTTGAAATCTGCTTTTATCCTGATTAAATCCAGCCTTCTGCTTGGAGGTGGGGAGGGAGAAGCCTTGGATTTACCATCTTATTCCTAAACTGGGGTTTTTTAGTGGGGGGAAACTGGGATAAATTGGGAGAAGCAGCTGGTAGTGAATTTCTCCATCATTTTATGGTATTTAAAATGCAGTAAAATGCCTTTAAATAAGGTAAAACCAGCCTAAAAAACATCAATTCCCTACCATGTGGCCAATCCCAAAGCTCCAGCCATGGGTTTGAGGAACCCCTGGTGTGGGATTAAGATTGAGATGCAGGTTAATCTCTTGGATTAAGACCTGTAGTGGTTGGAGAATCATCCCTGGGGTTCCCAGAGCAGTGAAGGTGTCATGGGGAGGGTTCAGGTGACCCATGTGTTCTCCAGCTTTCTCAAGATGGTTTTAACCTCCTGCTGTTGTTTTTAGGAGGGGGAAGATGAAGAAGGGAAAGATTCAGAGAAAGGTGAGTTGGTGTTGGTGTTGCCAGAGCCCAAATTCCTCACCCATTCCCCCCCCCCTCCCCAAATCCAGTCCAGGCTGGAAGAGATTCCTCATGAAATCCAGTGGATTTCTTCAGGCTCCTTCAATTCTTAGAATCCATTTGCTTTGTGGCTTCCCCATCGTTGCATCTTGGTGGGACTTGAGCTAAACCTTCTCCACCATAGTGGATTTGTCCCAGAATTCCCTTAGGATGCTGGGATAGCAGAAGTTGGGTCCTACAAACCAGAGAGCAGTTGAGTTGTTGTCATTTTGGGTGCGATTTGCATCGTTGGAGGACAAATTGGGAGGGAGGGAAGGGGCTCATCACCCCCCCCTCCCTCCCCTCCCCACTGGGGAATTAAGACCCATCAGTGTGGGGACAGGGGGGATTAATCATATCCACGTTTAGTCAGATGAATCCCATCCTTTGTGTCTGCTCAGGGATAAGGAATTGCTGTAAAAGCCCTGCTAGGGAGGAGCTGGATCCTTTGCTCAAGGTAGGTTGGAGAAGTTGATAGTCTTGGGGGCTCAGGGAGTTGGATTTAATTCCCAGGCTTGGTTTTATTTTGGGGTAAGTTGCTTGAGTTTTGTGTCAGAGAGGAGTTTGTTGGGGGTTTTTTTTTTGGGGGGGAGGAGCTTTTCCAGCTTTGGGAGAAACATGGTGATAACCTGAAAGGAGAAGCAGGAAGGTTTGGGGTAAAACCTGTTGGTGAGATCTAAGAGCATCCCCACTTCCCCAAAATTCCATCCCTGGATCCAGCATTAACTTTTCTCTCCCCAAAAATAAGTGGTGTGAACTCACTCACCCCACTCAAGGGACAGCCCTGTAGGTGCTACTTAAACCAATCCAACCTTAAACTAATTAATACCTAAACACCTCATTTTACAAGGTAATGAAGGGTAATTAAACCACAGAGCTGGGAAAACTGAGTCTTCCTACTGTGGTTCTTCTCCCATTGAGCTTATCCTGGTGCTGAATTTTTTTGGGGGGTGGGGGGCTGGAGAGGTTTTTACCTATCACTTGCCAGTGGGGAGCACAACATCTTGATCCTATGGGATCTATATGGCACGTGGGCTGGTCAGACTTGAGGATTAAACTCGTTGAGGGGAAAAATTCTCTTTAATTAGGTGGTGCCCTGAACTCCATCCCTGCTTTAACCACTTAGGTGCTTTAACCATCCAAGAAGAAATCAGTCAGATCAAAAGGAAACTCCAAGCAGGCAAGAAAACACAAGAAAGGCAAAAGAAAAGGCATCGGGATCGCATGGTGGAAAGGTAAAGCCTCCCATTTTAGCCCAGTTTGGAAGGGGGTTTAACTGGTTTTGTTCTTCTTTACTTATCTGGGATATGGAGACAGGGTCTGTGTGTTCCTGGTGTTTTCTCTTTGTCCTCCTGCCAGTCTGGTGCTTCAAAGAGATAAATAACCCATTGGGAAACCCCTGGATAACCCATTGGGAAACCCCTGGATAACCCATTGGGAAACCCGGATAACCCATTGGGAAAACCTAGGATAACCCATTGGGAAACCCTAGGATAACCCATTGGGGAAACCCTAGGATAACCCATTGGGGAAACCCTAGGATAACCCATTGGGGAAACCCTGGATAACCCATTGGGGAAACCCTAGGATAACCCATTGGGGAAACCCTAGGATAACCCATTGGGAAACCCTAGGATAACCCATTGGGGAAACCCTAGGATAACCCATTGGGGAAACCCTGGATAACCCATTGGGGAAACCCTGGATAACCCATTGGGGAAGCCCTAGGTAACCCATTGGGGAAACCCAGGATAACCCATTGGGAAACCCGGATAACCCATTGGGGAAGCCCTAGAGAACCCATTGGGGGAACCCCTAAGATAACCCATTGGGGGAACCCCTAGAGAACCCATTGTGGGAAACCCCTGGGTAACCCATTGGGGAAACCCTGGGTGGCCCATTGGGGAAACCCAGGGTAACCCATTGGGGAAACCTGGATAACCCATTGGGAAAACCTGGATAACCCATTGGGAAACCCTATGTAACCCATTGGGGAAACCTGGATGACCCATTGGGGAAACCTGGATGACCCATTGGGGAAACCCTAAGATAACCCTTGGGGAAACCCTAAGATAACCCTTGGGGAAACCCTGGATAACCCATTGGGGAACCCCTAAGGTAACCCATTGGGGAACCCCTAAGGTAACCCATTGGGGAACCCCTAGGATGACCCATTGGGAACCCCTAGGATGACCCATTGGGAACCCCTGGATAACCCACTGGGAAACCCTGGATAACCCATTGGGAAACCCCTGGATAACCCATTGGGGAACCCTGGATAACCCATTGGGGAAACCTGATAACCCATTGGGGAAACCTGATAACCCATTGGGAACCCCTAAGATGACCCATTGGGGAACCCCTAAGATGACCCATTGGGGAACCCCTGGGTGACCCATTGGGGAACCCCTGGATAACCCATTGGGGAACCCCTGGATAACCCATTGGGGAAACCCTAGGTAACCCATTGGGGAAACCCTGGGTAACCCATTGGGAAAACCTGGGTAACCCATTGGGAAAACCTGGGTAACCCATTGGGAAAACCTGGGTAACCCATTGGGAACCCCCAGATGACCCATTGGAAAACCTAGGTAACCCATTGGGGAACCCCCTAGAGAACCCATTGGGGAACCCCCTAGAGAACCCATTGGGGAACCCCCTGGATAACCCATTGGGAACCCCTGGATAACCCATTGGGAACCCCTGGATAACCCTATGGGGAAAACCTAGATAACCCATTAAAAACCAGTTTGGATATCCCTTCCCCTTCTGTTTCCCCCCAGGATCCAGTTTGTTTGCTCCTTATGCAAATACCGGACCTTCTACGACGATGAGATGAACAGTCACCTGGAGAGCAAATTCCATAAGGAACACTTCAAGTTTGTGGGAACCAAGTTGCCTCAACAAACAGCTGACTTTCTCCAGGTGAACCTCTGGCTTTGTTGGGGTTCCTCTTGTTTGGGGAATTTTTGGGGTTAATTAGTGTTGTTTTTGGGGGGGGGGGGATGTTGTAAAATTGAACTGCTCCTCTAAGGAACCGTCTTGGAAACTGGTAGAGAAGGTGGAGTAAAGCCAGAGTAGAGCAGCAGTGGTGCTACTCTGGCTCTGCCTGGGCAGAGGTTGTGTAAGATCTAATCCTTATGGATTAGGGATAGAAATCATGGAATGGTTTGGGTTGGAAAGGATCACAGAGCTTCAACCCCCCTGCCACAGGCAGGGACACCAACCTCCAGGCCTGGAGCTACACAAGGCTGCCCAGGGCCCCATCCAACCTGGCCTTGGACACCCCCAGGGATGGGGCATCCACCCCCTCTCTGGGCAGCCAATCCCATCCCAATCCTAGAATCCCAGCCTGGTCTGGGTTGGGAGGGACCCCGGGGGTCCCAGAGCTCCAACCCCCTGCCACAGGCAGGGACACCAACCTCCAGGCCTGGAGCTACACAAGGTTGCCCAGGGCCACAGTCAACCTGGCCTTGGACACCCCCAGGGATGTGGCACCCACCCCCTCTCTGGGCAGCCCCTTCCAGCCCCTCCCCACTCTCTCTGCACAGAACTTCCCCCCAGTCTCTCCTCTCCCCCTTCCCTCCTCCAGCTTCACTCCAGCCCCCTTGTCCTGCCAGGCTCTGCCCTTGAACAAGCCCATTCCCCTCCTGTTCCTCTGCTCCCTCCAGGCACTGGCAGGCTGCAATGAGGTCCCCCCACAGCCTTCTCTTCTCCAGGCTGACCCAGCCCAGCTCCCTCAGCCTCTCTCCAGAGGGGAGCTGCTCCAGCCCTCTGAGCATCTCCATGTCCCTCCTCTGACCCCTCTCCACCAGTTCCCCATCTCTCTTGTACTGGGAGCCCCAGCTCTGGACACAGGACTCCAGCTGGGGCAGAGCAGAGAGGGACAATCCCCTCCCTGTCCCTGCTGCCCCCCCTCTGCTGATGGAGCCCAGGATCCTGAGCTGCAGGATCCCACTGCTGCCTCAGGTGAAGCTTCTCCTCCACCAGAACCCCCAGGTCCTTCTCCTCAGGGCTGCTCTCTAGGAGCAGGATGGGTGATTTAAGCATGGGTGGGATTTGTAGGACCTTTGAAGATGAAGATGAAGGGAGGGAAAAGATGAATAAGGGGTTGTTTGTCCCTCAGGAATACGTTGCCAATAAAACCAGGAAGACAGAAGAGCGGCGTAAAGCCATCGAGGACATCAACGCCGTAATCCAGCAGATCTACAGGGACCAGGATCTCACACAGGGTGAGAGCTGCTCTGTAGGGAGCCACCTTGGCTCCCTGGGAAGCAGGAGGGGAGCCTTGTTATCACAGAATCACAAGGTTGGAAGAGACCTTTTCAGATCATCAAGTCCAACTGTTCTTGTCCTGTCCTAAACCAGATCCCCTCTGTTCAATACACCCAGGGGGGGGGGACTCAGCCCCCTCCCTGGGCAGCCTGTGCCACAGCCCCACAGCTCTGCCAGGGAAGAGCTTTGCCCTCCCAGCTGAGCTGAGCCTGCCCTGGGGCAGCTTGAGCCCAGTGCCCCTTGTCCCAGCTCCTGTCCCCTGGCTGAAGAGACCAGCACCCACCTCTCTGCACCCTCCTGGCAGGGCAGGGGAGGTGGGGAGAAGGGCTCCCCTCAGCCTCCTCTGCTCCAGGCTCAACCCCCCCAGCTCCCTCAGCTGCTCCTCAGAGGATTTGCCCTCCAGCCCCTTCCCCAGCCTGGTTGCCCTTCTCTGGACTCTCTCCAGTTCCTCCATGTCCTTCTGATGGGGAGGAGCCCAGAACTGGACCCAGCACTGGAGCTGCAGCCTCCCCAGTGCCCAGTCCAGGGGCACAATCCCCTCCCCAGCCCTACTGGCCACACTGGGTCTGACACAAGCCAGGCTGCCCCTGGCTTTCCTGGGCACACTGCTGGCTCGTGGTCAGTCACCCAACACCCCCAGGTCCTTCTCTGCCTGACAGCTCTCCAGACAGCCTCCCCCAACCTGTATCACTGCAGGGGGGTTGTTGTGTCCCACGTGTAGGACTCTGCCCTTGGCCTTGTTGAGTGTTTTGCTGCCAGAAGCTGGGTTAGAAGCGGAGTCACAGCGGTTTAAAACCAGGTTTATGATGCAAACAGGAGTCAAACTTGACAGGAGAGGTGAATCCCTGGACCCTTTTCCAGTGAGGGTTGTTCCTGTCTCCGTTTCAGATGTTGGCATGGAGCATTTTATTAAGAAGGTGGAGGCAGCTCACTGTGCTGCCTGTGACCTCTTCATCCCCATGCAGTATGGAATCATCCAGAAACACTTGAAATCGCTCGATCACAACCACAACAGGAGGGTGAGTGGGGGGGCTTGAGGGGGGGGGGGGGGCTTTGGGGTGCAGCAGGGGGGTCTGGTTTGGCTGGAACAGTAGGAGAAGGGAATGTGGGTGGGTTTAATGGATGGAATTAGGGAGAACTCACAGAATCACAGAATCTTTAGGGGTTGGAAGGGACCTCAAGAGATCATGGGGTCCAACCCCCCCTGCCAAAGCAGCTCCCTATCTCATATTGCATAGATAGGCATCCAGAGGAGACTTGAATCTCTCCAGAGAAGGAGACTCCACCACCTCCCTGGGCAGCCCATTCCACTGCTCCCTCACCCTCACTGGGGAAAAGTTCATCCCCATGTTGGTGTGGAACTCCCTGTGCTCCAGCTTCCAGCCACTGCCCCTAGTCCTGTCCCCACAGACACTGAGAAGGGGCTGGCCAATTCCCCCTGCATCCCAAGTCTAAGATATTTATAAACACTAATTAGGTCCCCCCTAAGTCTTCTTTTCTCCAGGCTGAACAGCCCCAGCTCCCTCAGCCTTTCCTCACAGGGGAGATGTTCCAGGTCCCTCATCATCCTCGTTGCCCTTCTCTGGACTCTCTCCAGAAGGTCCCTGTCTTTTTTATCCCAGGGAGCCCAGCACTGGACACAGTACTCCAGGTGGGGCCTGAGCAGGGCAGAGTAGAGGGGGAGGATCACTTCCTTCCACCTGCTGCCCACACTCTTCCTGATGCACCCCAGGATCCCATTGTCTCTCTCAGCCCCAGGGCACACTGCTGGCTCATGGCCACCCTGTCACCCACCAGCACCCCCAGGTCCTTCTCCACAGAGCTCCTCTCCAGCAGGTCACCCCCAGCCTGTCCTGATACAGTCGGTTGTTCCTCCCCAGGTGCCAGACTTTACACTTGCTCTTGTTGAACTTGATGAGGTCTCTCCCTGCCCAGCTCTCCAGCCTGGCCAGGTCCCTCTGGGTGGCAGCGCAGTGTCCTGCCTGTCACCCACTCCTCCCAGCTCTGGAGCATCAGCACTTGCTGGGGGGGGATGCAATTCCCTCATCAAGGTCGTCAATGGAGACGCGCTCCACAGGGGTGCTTGGCTCTGGAGTTCAATTGGGCTGGGGTCTCAGCCCTGGTAGCTTCTCCTTTGGGAAAGGTGGTGAGCAAAGGTTGGGGTGGGGGGGGTGTTTTGGGGGGGGGGGGGGGTTAACACACCTCCTGGCCAAAACACCCCAGTTCTGGCTGCCCCCCCACATGTGGGGGGGGCGCTCCTGGCATTGCTCGACCCACCGGGCAGCAAGTGTGCTCTGTGCTCTGCTGCTGGGCTTAATTAGCAGCCTCATAAGGTGATTAAGGGGGTGAGGATCCTTAATGATCCCTAATGATGACTCAGGGCAGGGATCCCTAATGATGATCTGGGGCTGGGATCCTTAATGACTAGAGGCAGGGATCCTTAATGGTGATCCAGGGCTGGGATCCTTAATGATCCCTTAATGACTGGAGGCAGGGATCCCTAATGGTGATCCAGGGCTGGGATCCTTAATGATCCCTTAATGACTGGAGGCAGGGATCCCTAATGGTGATCCAGGGCTGGGATCCTTAATGATCCCTTAATGACTCGAGGCAGGGATCCTTAATGGTGATCCAGGGCTGGGATCCTTAAGGATCCCTTAATGACTCGAGGCAGGGATCCCTAATGGTGATCCAGGGGTGGGATCCTTAATGATCCCTTAATGACTCGAGGCAGGGATCCCTAATGGTGATCCAGGGGTGGTATCCTTAATGATCCCTTAATGACTCGAGGCAGGGATCCCTAATGGTGATCCAGGGCTGGGATCCTTAATGATCCCTAATGATGACTCAGGGCAGGGATCCCTAATGGTGATCCAGGGCTGGGATCCTTAATGATCCCTTAATGACTCGAGGCAGGGATCCCTAATGGTGATCCAGGGGTGGGATCCTTAAGGATCCCTTAATGACTCGAGGCAGGGATCCCTAATGGGGATCCAGGGCTGGGATCCTTAATGATCCCTTAATGACTCGAGGCAGGGATCCTTAATGGTGATCCAGGGCTGGGATCCTTAAGGATCCCTTAATGACTCGAGGCAGGGATCCTTAATGGTGATCCAGGGCTGGGATCCTTAATGATCCCTTAATGACTCGAGGCAGGGATCCCTAATGGTGATCCAGGGCTGGGATCCTTAAGGATCCCTTAATGACTCGAGGCAGGGATCCCTAATGGTGATCCAGGGCTGGGATTCTTAATGATCCCTTAATGACTCGAGGCAGGGATCCTTAATGGTGATCCAGGGCTGGGATCCTTAATGATCCCTTAATGACTCGAGGCAGGGATCCCTAATGGTGATCCAGGGCTGGGATTCTTAATGATCCCTTAATGACTCGAGGCAGGGATCCCTAATGGTGATCCAGGGCTGGGATTCTTAATGATCCCTTAATGACTCGAGGCAGGGATCCCTAATGGTGATCCAGGGCTGGGATTCTTAATGATCCCTTAATGACTCGAGGCAGGGATCCTTAATGGTGATCCAGGGCTGGGATCCTTAATGATCCCTTAATGACTCGAGGCAGGGATCCCTAATGGTGATCCAGGGCTGGGATTCTTAATGATCCCTTAATGACTCGAGGCAGGGATCCTTAATGGTGATCCAGGGCTGGGATCCTTAATGATCCCTTAATGACTCGAGGCAGGGATCCTTAATGGTGATCCAGGGCTGGGATCCTTAATGATCCCTTAATGACTCGAGGCAGGGATCCCTAATGGGGATCCAGGGCTGGGATCCTTAATGATCCCTTAATGACTCGAGGCAGGGATCCCTAATGGTGATCCAGGGCTGGGATCCTTAATTACTTGAGGCAGGGATCCTTAATGGTGATCCTGGGCTGGGATCCTTAATGATCCCTTAATGACTCGAGGCAGGGATCCTTAATGATCCCTTAATGACTCGAGGCAGGGATCCTTAATGGTGATCCAGGGCTGGGATCCTTAATGACTTGAGGCAGGGATCCCTAATGGTGATCCAGGGGTGGGATCCTTAATGATCCCTTAATGACTCGAGGCAGGGATCCTTAATGGTGATCCAGGGGTGGGATCCTTAATGATCCCTTAATGACTCGAGGCAGGGATCCCTAATGATGATCTGGGGCTGGGATCCTTAATGACTCGAGGCAGGGATGCCTAATGGTGATCCAGGGCTGGGATCCTTAATGATCCCTTAATGACTCGAGGCAGGGATCCTTAATGGTGATCCAGGGGTGGGATCCTTAATGATCCCTTAATGACTCGAGGAAGGGATCCCTAATGGTGATCCAGGGCTGGGATCCTTAAGGATCCCTTAATGACTCGAGGCAGGGATCCCTAATGGTGATCCAGGGCTGGGATCCTTAATGATCCCTTAATGACTCGAGGCAGGGATCCTTAATGGTGATCCAGGGCAGGGATCCTTAATGATCCCTTAATGACTGGAGGCAGGGATCCTTAATGGTGATCCAGGGCTGGGATCCTTAATGATCCCTTAATGACTCGAGGCAGGGATCCTTAATGGTGATCCAGGGCTGGGATCCTTAATGATCCCTTAATGACTCGAGGCAGGGATCCTTAATGGTGATCCAGGGCTGGGATCCTTAATGATCCCTTAATGACTCGAGGCAGGGATCCTTAATGGTGATCCAGGGCTGGGATCCTTAATGAATCCTTAATGACTCGAGGCAGGGATCCTTAATGGTGATCCAGGGGTGGGATCCTTAATGATCCCTTAATGACTCGAGGCAGGGATCCTTAATGATCCCTTAATGACTCGAGGCAGGGATCCTTAATGGTGATCCAGGGCTGGGATCCTTAATGATCCCTTAATGACTCGAGGCAGGGATCCTTAATGGTGATCCAGGGCTGGGATCCTTAATGATCCCTTAATGACTCGAGGCAGGGATCCTTAATGGTGATCCAGGGCTGGGATCCTTAATGATCCCCTTAATGACTTGAGGCAGGGATCCTTAATGGTGATCCAGGGCTGGGATCCTTAATGATCCCTTAATGACTTGAGGCAGGGATCCTTAATGGTGATCCAGGGCTGGGATCCTTAATGATCCCTTAATGACTCAAGGCAGGGATCCCTAATGGTGATCCAGGGCTGGGATCCTTAATGATCCCTTAATGATTCAAGGCAGGGATCCTTAATGGTGATCCAGCGCTGGGATCCTTAATGATCCCTTAATGACTCGAGGCAGGGATCCTTAATGGTGATCCAGGGCTGGGATCCTTAATGATCCCTTAATGACTCGAGGCAGGGATCCTTAATGGTGATCCAGGGCTGGGATCCTTAATGATCCCTTAATGACTCGAGGCAGGGATCCTTAATGATGATCCAGGGCTGGGATCCTTAATGATCCCTTAATGACTCGAGGCAGGGATCCCTAGTGGTGATCCAGGGCTGGGATCCTTAATGATCCCTTAATGACTCGAGGCAGGGATCCCTAATGGTGATCCAGGGGTGGGATCCTTAATGATCCCTTAATGACTCGAGGCAGGGATCCTTAATGGTGATCCAGGGCTGGGATCCTTAATGATCCCTTAATGACTCGAGGCAGGGATCCTTAATGGTGATCCAGGGGTGGGATCCTTAATGATCCCTTAATGACTCGAGGCAGGGATCCCTAATGGTGATCCAGGGGTGGGATCCTTAATGATCCCTTAATGACTCGAGGCAGGGATCCTTAATGATCCCTTAATGACTCGAGGCAGGGATCCTTAATGGTGATCCAGGGCTGGGATCCTTAATGATCCCTTAATGACTTGAGGCAGGGATCCCTAATGGTGATCCAGGGCTGGGATCCTTAATGATCCCTTAATGATTCAAGGCAGGGATCCTTAATGGTGATCCAGGGGTGGGTTCCTTAATGATCCCTTAATGACTCGAGGCAGGGATCCTTAATGGTGATCCAGGGCTGGGATCCCTAATGGTTCCAGCCCAATTTCCTTAATGCTCTCTGTTGTCCTCCCTCTCCTGAGCAGGCCATGATGGAGCAGTCCAAGAAATCCTCGTTAGTCGTGGCCAGGAGTATCCTCAATAACAAATTAATCAGTAAGAAGCTGGAGCGGTACCTGAAGGTTGGTATCAGCGGGGACCCTGCCCCCCTTCTGCCCCTGTGTCACAGGGGGAGCGGGAGCTCTGGCTTCCAACTTCATCCAGAGCCCTGATCCAGCAGGGTTTTTCCTCAGAGCAGCTGGGGAGAAGGACTCTGAGGCTAAAGATGGGTTGGCTCTCTCCTTGGGCCCTTTTGAGGGGCTCCCCCCCATTCCTTGGGCCCTCGTGAGGGGCTCCCCCCCCCTGCCTTGGGCCCTCGTGAGGGGCTCCCCCCCCCTGCCTTGGGCCCTCGTGAGGGGCTCCCCCCCCCTGCCTTGGGCCCTCGTGAGGGGCTCCCCCCCCCCCCCTGCCTTGGGCCCTCGTGAGGGGCTCCCCCCCCCCCCCCCCCGCCTTGGGCCCTCGTGAGGGGCTCCCCCCCCCCCCCTGCCTTGGGCCCTCGTGAGGGGCTCCCCCCCCCCCCCCTGCCTTGGGCCCTCGTGAGGGGCTCCCCCCCCCCCCCCTGCCTTGGGCCCTTTTGAGGGGCTCCCCCCCCCCCCCTGCCTTGGGCCCTTTTGAGGGGCTCCCCCCCCCCCCTGCCTTGGGCCCTTTTGAGGGGCTCCCCCCTCCCTGCCTTGGGCCCTTTTGAGGGGCTCCCCCTCCCTGCCTTGGGCCCTTTTGAGGGGCTCCCCCCCCCCCCCGCCCTCGGGCCCTTTTGAGGGGCTCCCCCCCCCCCCCCCCGCCTCGGGCCCTTTTGAGGGGCTCCCCCCCCCCCCCCCGCCTCGGGCCCTTTTGAGGGGCTCCCCCCCCCCCCCCGCCTCGGGCCCTTTTGAGGGGCTCCCCCCCCCCCGCCTCGGGCCCTTTTGAGGGGCTCCCCCCCCCCCGCCTCGGGCCCTTTTGAGGGCTCCCCCCCCCCGCCTCGGGCCCTTTTGAGGGGCTCCCCCCCCCTGCCTCGGGCCCTTTTGAGGGGCTCCCCCCCCCTGCCTTGGGCCCTCGTGAGGGGCTCCCCCCCCCCTGCCTCGGGCCCTTTTGAGGGGCTCCCCCCCCCTGCCTCGGGCCCTTTTGAGGGGCTCCCCCCCCCTGCCTCGGGCCCTTTTGAGGGGCTCCCCCCCCCTGCCTCGGCCTTTTGAGGGGCTCCCCCCCCCTGCCTCGGCCCTTTTGAGGGGCTCCCCCCCCCTGCCTCGGGCCCTTTTGAGGGGCTCCCCCCCCCTGCCTGGGCCCTTTTGAGGGGCTCCCCCCCCCCTGCCTTGGGCCCTTTTGAGGGGCTCCCCCCCCCCTGCCTTGGGCCCTTTTGAGGGGCTCCCCCCCCTGCCTTGGGCCCTCGTGAGGGGCTCCCCCCCCCCCTGCCTTGGGCCCTCGTGAGGGGCTCCCCCCCCCCCGCCTTGGGACCTTTTGAGGGGCTCCCCCCCCCCCCCCCGCCTTGGGACTCTTTGAGGGGCTCCCCCCCCCCCCTGCCCTGGGCCCTTTTGAGGGGCTCCCCCCCCCCCGCCCTGGGCCCTTTTGAGGGGCTCCCCCCCCCCTGCCCTGGGCCCTTTTGAGGGGCTCCCCCCCCCCCCCCCCCGCCCTCGGGCCCTCGTGAAGGGCTCCCCCCCCCCTGCCTCGGGCCCTCGTGAGGGGCTCCCCCCCCCTGCCTGGGCCCTTTTGAGGGGCTCCCCCCCCCGCCTTGGGCCCTCGTGAGGGGCTCCCCCCCCCCCCCGCCTTGGGCCCTCGTGAGGGGCTCCCCCCCCCCCCCCCCGCCTCGGGCCCTTTTGAGGGGCTCCCCCCCCCCCCCCCCCCGCCTCGGGCCCTCGTGAGGGGCTCCCCCCCCCCCCCCCGCCTCGGGCCCTCGTGAGGGGCTCCCCCCCCCCCCCTGCCTCGGGCCCTCGTGAGGGGCTCCCCCCCCCCCCTGCCTCGGGCCCCTCGTGAGGGGCTCCCCCCCCCCTGCCTCGGGCCCTCTTGAGGGGCTCCCCCCCCGCCTCGGGCCCTTTTGAGGGGCTCCCCCCTTGCCTGGCGCCCTCGTGGGGGGCTCCCCCCCCCCCCCCCGCCTCGGGCCCCCGTGAGGGGCTCCCCCCCCCCCCCTGCCTCGGGCCCTCGTGAGGGCCTCCCCCCCCCCCCTGCCCCCTGCCTCGGGCCCTCGTGAGGGGCCCCCCCCCCCCCCCCCGCCTCGGGCCCTCGTGAGGGCCCCCCCCCCCCCCGCCTCGGGCCCTCGTGAGGGGCTCCCCCCCCTGCCTCGGGCCCTCGTGAGGGGCTCCCCCCCCCTGCCTCGGGCCCTCGTGGGGGGCTCCCCCCCTTGCCTCGGGCCCTCGTGGGGGGCTCCCCCCTTGCCTCGCGGCCCTCGTGAGGGCTCCTCTCCCCCCCCGGCCTCGGGCCCTCGTGAGGGGCTCCTCTCCCCCCCCGCCTCGGGCCCTCGTGAGGGGCTCCTCTCCCCCCCCCCCCGCTCGGGCCCTCGTGAGGGGCTCCTCTCCCCCCCCGCCTCGGGCCCTCGTGAGGGGCCCCCCCCCCCCGCCTCGGGCCCTCGTGAGGGGCCCCCCCCCCGCCTCGGGCCCTCGTGAGGGGCTCCTCTCCCCCCCCGCCTCGGGCCCTCGTGAGGGGCTCCCCCCCCCCGCCTCGGGCCCTCGTGAGGGGCTCCCCCCCCCCGCCTCGGGCCCTCGTGAGGGGCTCCCCCCCCCCCCGCCTCGGGCCCTCGTGAGGGGCTCCCCCCCCCCTGCCTCGGCCCTCTTGAGGGGCTCCCCCCCCCTGCCTCGGGCCCTCTTGGGGGGCTCCCCCCCCCTGCCTCGGGCCCTCTTGAGGGGCTCCCCCCCCCCTGCCTCGGGCCCTCTTGAGGGGCTCCCCCCCCCTGCCTCGGGCCCTCGTGAGGGGCTCCCCCCCCCCTGCCTCGGGCCCTCGTGAGGGGCTCCCCCTTCCTTGGGTCCTTAAGGATCTCTGTTTTTACAGGGTGAGAATCCTTTTACTGATGATCCAGAAGAAAAAGAGGAGCATGAAGAAGGAGAAGGGGGAACTGCTGGAAGCGTCGAGGAAGGAACAGCAGAAGGAGCAGATGAAAATAAGGATGAGGAGGAAAAACCCAGAGGAGGAGAATCCTGAAGAGGAAAATCCAGAAGGAGAAAATCCTGATGAGGAGGAAAACCCTGAGGAGGAAAATTTAGGTGAGGAAAATTTAGGTGAGGAAAATTTAGGTGAGGAAAATTTAAGTGAGGAAAACAAGGATCCTGAAGAGAACCCAGGAGGAGCTAAAACTGAGGAGGAACGAGAAGCGATGGGGACAGAGACAGAAACCCAGTTGCAACCACAAGCACAAACAGAGCTGGGAAAGATGGAGGAGGAAACCTCAGTATCCATCCCTGAGGAACAACACCACCAACCAGCAGGAGATGAGGAAGAAGAGAGCCAAGGAGCCGCTGTAGCACGAGAGGATGAGGATGCAGAGTAAACTCTGGATGTGTGAAAGACCCAACGTATTTGGTTGTGTTTTTGGTTTGGTTTTTAAACCCACCCCCCCCTTCCCCCTGTGAAATCTCATCACTCCACTAAACCTCACTTGGGCGGGAAAGCCTTGACCTGTCAAGTGATTTATTTTTTTGGGGGGGGGTTTGGGGGGGGGAAATAGAAGAAACTTTTGGGGTTGTGATGATTTGTTTGGTTGTTTTTTTTTTTAACCAAACCTTTGGTTTTTAGTAGGTAGGTTTTTGTGTGGTCTCTTGTTTTGTTTAGGTGACATTGTGCTAGGAGAAATCCCTCCTTGGAGCCACCTGCCCAAACTCAAACCCATCTCCTTCCCCCCTCTCCCCCTTCTCCACTCAAAACCTTTTCTATATTTAACCAAGCTGTGGTTTGTAGCCCGTTAAAAGTCTTTGTCTCTCTGTCTGTCTGGATCAAAAATTTCCCTTCCAGTTCCATTCCCTGGGAGGAAAAGGGGAGTTTTTAAAGATTCAACAGAACTTTATGGGATTGGAATATTCTTCCCCCCCCCCCCCACCCCCTCCCCTCCCTTTCCTGATGTTTTAATGCGGAGCCAAGTGAAGTGGTGTCGGCGTCGTGGTCGTTTGTGAAACGGTTTTAAAGGTTGAATGGTTTTGGTGGGTGGAGATAAAAGGACCATCCTGAGCCCGTTGGTGACTCTGCCCTTAATTTCTGGTGCCCCCAGTAAACCCATCGAGAGGTTGGAAGTTTCAGACTGGTTTTAAACCCTCATTTTTCTGGTTCCTTATTCGGTTTCGACTCCGCTTTCTCCTCCTTGGCGCTGCGGATGGAGCCGGGTGCTGGGGACATCAAACCCTTGTCCCTGTGGCAGTGACTGCTGGATCCTCGTGCTGTGAAGCCCCCAGTGGGATTTGGGGAATGGATGAGATGAGCTCCCTTGAGAGGGAACATTGATTCCCCACAGAGCCAGCGTGTGCCACTCCTGAGCTGTTTATCCCTCATCCATTCCCCTTCCTGAGTGGGTCTTTTTTTAAAACCAGACCAATCCCACCTTTTCAAGTGGCACCTTCCTTGTTCTAGCAGGTGCTCTGTATGGTTCTGGAAGCTTCCTCACATCATTCCACTGAGCATTCTACCTTCTGGTGATGGATTCATTATCCCAACAGCCTTTCCCTTGGGATTCTGAGCTCCTAAGTGAGAGGTTGTGGCTGAGGAGCGAGCCTGGATCAGGCAGTTGGGTGGATCGATGAGATCACAACTCATTCAGGGCTTTATGGTTCCAACCTAACTGGATCTGAATGATTTGTGTTGAGAGTCAAAGGCCCTCAGAGTCTTCAGATGCTGATGCTTTTCCCCAAGGAAAAGTGAGCTGAATTCCAGCTTGGGCTTCACCCTCCCTACATCTACCGCCTCCAGCCTGCCTGGATTTGTTGGAGCACAAGTAATTAAGCTCATTATTCAAATTTATGCAGCTTGGTGTAAATAAAGGGTGGTTGATTGACCCCCAGAACATCCTTAACATCTCAGCACTGGCCCTGGCATGAGGGTGGGAGCTGATTTAACTTGTGTTTTCTGGTCTTCAGCCAAACTCTCTATTCCCATTAATAATTACAACCACTCTTAACGAACCTGGGATTATAAATCACCCCAGGAGTGATCAGGGGGGAAAGAAAGGGCAGGTGGGATGGTTTGGAGCAGCCAGTCCTGTCTCCTGGCAGGATTTCCTGTAGATATATCCAGCCTGGGAGCTCTGCTACTATCCAGAGTGAGCCTGAAAATGATGGCAGGAAGGGTGAGGAACATTCCTTGGGCTGGGAAAACCCTGACCCCAGGGTCAGAGGGGGCTGTGTGTGGGCTACATGGGGAGGTTTCAGGCTGGGAATGCTGTTTAGTCCTCAGGCTTTGCTTTGTGAGCTGTTACTTGATGTTTAGTGTTGTCAGAGGTGGATGCTGGTGGTCTCTAAGGCTGTGGGGTGCATCTTCCAGCTCATTGGGGTGTCTTGCTGCCCATCAGTGGTTAAAGCTGCCTGGTAGAGCTCATGTCTGGGACCTTAGGATAGAAACGTATGGATATCCTGGGCTGCATCAGCAGAGGGTGGCAGCAGGGACAGGGAGGGGATTGTCCCTCTCTGCTCTGCCCCAGCTGGAGTCCTGTGCCCAGAGCTGGGGCTCCCAGTACAAGAAAGATGGGGAACTGGTGGAGAGGGGGGACACAAAGGTCATCAGAGGGCTGGAGCAGCTCCCCTCTGGAGAGAGGCTGAGGGAGCTGGGCTGGCTCAGCCTGGAGAAGAGAAGGCTGTGGGGGGACCTCATTGCAGCCTGCCAGTCCCTGAAGGGAGCAGAGGAACAGGAGGGGAATGGGCTTGGTGAAGGGCAGAGCCTGGCAGGACAAGGGGATGGAGTGAAGCTGGAGGAGGGAAGGGGGAGAGGAGAGACTGGGGGGAAGCTCTTTGCAACGAGAGAGTGGTGAGGGGCTGGAACAGGCCCAGCAGCCTCTCTATTCCCAACAAATTTTCACAATTTTATTCAAAACTCCTCTGTGTTATCAACCATTCAGGCATTTTGAGGGCTAGAATAACCCCAACAGCTTTAATTTCCCCCCTCAAACCGTCTCACAACGCAGCTGCTCTGTCTCCCATCTCCCTTTTTCTAGGCATCGTGGCCACAAATTGCGACCATCGAGCGTGGGCGGTGGTTCCTCTCACCACTCCAAAGTGTGGAGTTTCTTAAAATAAGCTAAAAATCAAGGGGGAAAAAAAAAAAAATCAATCCCTTGAGGACTTGATGGTCTTGTTCTACCTCCCCTCTGAGGTTGAAGTTCTGCTTTTCCCACTGGAATAAAAGGTTTTACTCCTCCTTCCCCATCTGAGGCCGAGCTGTCCTGCTCCTTCCTCCTTTATGTTGTTTATAGCCCTTTTTTTTTCATAATTTGAAATTAAAAGTGGTTTTTGTTTTTTTTTTTCCAGCCCTTGGTGCTTCGCTTCAGGTGCTGAGGGAATGAAATGAGTGGCCCCTCAGCGGCGCCATGACTGAGGAGGGTGTTGGGGTGTAACCTGCCTCTCTTCCCGCCATTCCCCTTGCCACTGGTTGCTTTGAAGCTGATTTAATCTAGTTTTGCCCAAAACATGAAGGGAAAATTTGCCAATGACATTGTTTTTAAGCTGATTTAGGCCTTTTTGGGCAAAACGTGAGGAGAAACTTTGCTGATGACATCAAAGTAGTTGCTTTGAAGCTGATTTAATCCCTTTTGGGGCAAAACATGAGGGGAAAGTTTGCCAGTGACATCGAACTGGTTGCTTTCAAGCTGATTTAATGCATTCTGGGGCAGAACATGAGGGGAAAGTTTGCTGATGACCTCAAGCTGGTTGCTTTTAAGCCAATTTAATCCATTTTGAGGCAAAACATGAGGAGAAAATTTGCCAGTGCCGTTGACCTGGTTGCTTTTAAGCCAATTTAATCCTTTTTGGGGCAAAACATGAGGGGAGAGTTTGCTGATGATACCACCTCGATTGCTTTTAAGATGATTTAATTAATTTTGGCACAAAATGTTGAGGGGAGGTTGGCCAATGACATCGAGCCCGTCGCTTTTAAGCTGATTTAATCAATTTTGGGGCAAAACATGAGGGGAAAGTTTGCCCATGGCACCCAGCTGTAGGGTGAGGTAGATGCTCCAGAGGGATGGGATGCTATCCAAAGGGACCTGGCCAGGCTGGAGAGAGGGCTCAGTCAGGCCTCTGCTCAGGAGCCAGGCTGGGTTGGCCTGGAGAAGAGGAGGCTGCTTCTGGGGAGAGCTCTGAGCCCCTTCCCGCCCCTCGAGGGGCTGCGGGAGACGGGCTGGTCACCCGGAAGGGGCGATGGCTGCGAGCTGAAGGAGGGGCAGGGCTGGGATACACCTTGGGGAGCGCCCGCACGGCGGCACCGTGGCCGCCGGCTCCATAACTATATCCACAACACCCGCCCCCCCCCCCCCCCCCCACCCGCCGCCATAATGCGGCGTTGAGGGAGAGAAGAGGGAGAGCGAGCGCTGCGTCTCCTTCCAATGGGAGAGGGAATGGCTGTGATTGACAGGAGAGAGCTCTGGTGGAGGCACACAGGGGAAAGCCTTTCGCCAATAGGATTAGGGGATGGGTGCCGGCGGCGGCGCGCCGGCCAATAGGCGAGGCAGAAAGGTCGCGCCTCTCGGTAAGCTTGACCAATGGTAAGCGAGGGGGCAGGTTCTTGGAGAGGGGCCAATGGAAGAGCTTCGTGGGCGGGTCGGAGCGGCGGTAAGGCCCAATGGGCGGCGGGTGCCGCGCGCCTGCGCAGCGGGGCGCTCCGGGCGGGCAGTGCGGCGGCGCTGGCCGAGGCGGAGGGGAGAGATGGAGCAGGGATATGGCGGTAGGTGTGGGGCGGCCCCGGTTGCATCGCGGGGACCGGCCTTTTCCCTCCCCCGGGAATACGGCTCGGTCCGATAGCGTCCTCGATCCTCCCGCTGCCTCAGCCACGCTCCCCGTAGGGTTAGAAGGGAGGAGGAGGAGGAGGAGGGGGGAATCGGACCCTGCGGGATTCTTTGTGCCCGCCTCCCGTGAGCGGGCGCCTCGGCTGATTCGCTAAGCGTCGCGTCGCTCACCGCTAGGGCGTCTCTGATTGGTTGGCGCCTGCTAGATCAGAGGGGGGGGGGGGAGCAGTTCCCCCCCCCCTCCCCCTCCTTTGGCGTTGGGGGGGGGGCGGAAATGGAGCCGGTCCCATTTCTACAGACGACACAAAATGGCGGCGGCGCCGCCACGCCCCCCGCCGCGTGCGCGCCGGTCCTTCCACACCCCCCCCCCCCCCACCTCCCTTTCTCCTTCCCCCCCGTTCTCCCCCTTTCCCCCTCATCCCCCCCTTTCTCCCCCCTTCTCCCCCCTTTCTCCCCCCTTCCCCCTTCTCCCCTCTTTCCCCCTCATCCCCCCTTCTCCCCCCCCTTCCCCCTTCTCCCCCCCCTTCCCCCTTCTCCCCCCTTTCCCCCTCATCCCCCCTTCTCCCCCCTTTCCCCCCCCTTCCCCCTTCTTCCCCCTTCTCCCCCCTTTCCCCCCCCCTTCCCCCTTCTCCCCCCTTTTTCCCCCCCTTTCCCCCCCCTTCCCCCTTCTCCCCCCTTTCTCCCCCCTTCCCCCTTTCTCCCCTCTTTCCCCCCTCATCCCCCCTTTCTCCCCCCTTTCCTCCTCCTTCCCCCCCCCCCTCCGGTTGTATTCCACCCTCTCCCCCGGGGGCACTGTCCCTTCCCGTCTCCACAGGGAAGGAAGGAGGGAAGGAGGGAGGCAGCTGCTTTGTGGGGCTCACCCCGGGTAGCGGCTTCCCCTCAGGAAAGAACCGAAAATCCGCCCCTCTCCTCCCCCTTCTTCTCCCCCCAGGCTCTTCCCCGTGAGAAGCCGCCGTAGCTCCCGTAGGAACGGGGCCACCTGTCCCAGCCATAGACCCCCTCCAGAATGAGCCGGGGCGCCTCTTTCCTCCCCTCCCTTCCCCATCCGATTCCCCCCCCCCCCCCCCTCCTCAAGCCGTCCAGCTGGGGGCTTCGCCCCTTGAGGCGTCTCCCTCCCCCCCCCTCCTCCGTGTCACCGGCGTGAAGGTGTCAAATAGAGCCTGAGGAAGCGGGTGAGAGGCCACCATCACCCTTTAATTTCCCTTCTCTTCATTATCTGGCATTGGGGAAATGATTTTGGGGGGGGGGAGGAGGGGAAGAACAACCCCCCCTCCCTCCCACCCACCCCCCCCCCCCCCCCGCCATCTTCCTTCATCACAGCGTTGATTCGTCCCCGTCCTGTGCCTTGTCCCTTGTTATTTCCTATCTCCTTCGTGCAATGAGGCTCAGCAGAAGTGAAAGGGAAAGGGAATCGCCCTGGGTTGGAAGTTTTTTTAACAACTGAACCTCGTAAAAACCCCTCGATGGGACTTTGTTTGGGTGTGAGGTGGTGGAGGGTGACTAAAGGCTCCCGGATCCTTGTGGAGATGTGATACCTGGTGTCTCTTCCATCAAGTTTTTCAATATTTGAGGAGTTTTTAACCACTTCTTTGAGTATAAGAACCAAGTGAGAGGCT
>JAKCOZ010000351.1:30083-77290 GCA_022605955.1 Rallus limicola | reverse complement strand
TTTCAACCAAAAAAAGGGAGAAAATAGGTATATTTGGGAGGTTTAGGATTGGAGATAAGGACAGAGAGGGGTCACTCTGCAATTAGTGTCACGGGCAAAACAGGCTCAACACAAAGGGGGATGGAGTGAAGCTGGAGGAGGGAAGGGGGAGATGAGAGACTGAGGGGAAGTTCTGTGCAGAGAGAGTGGAGAGGGGCTGGAACAGGCTGCCCAGAGAGGGGGTGGGTGCCCCATCCCTGGGGGTGTTGAAGGCCAGGTTGGCTGGGGCCCTGGGCAGCCTTGTGTAGCTCCAGGCCTGGAGGTTGGTGTCCCTGCCTGTGGCAGGGGGGTTGGAGCTGTGTGACCCTTGGGGTCCCTTCCAACCCAGCCCATTCTATGATCTTCTCACTCCCTTTTCTGGGGGCAAAATGCCTCTGCCTGGGTTTTATTCTCTTCACTGTGCTTCCCAGAGGCCGTGAATCAGCTGATGTTTACTCCAGCCTGGGGATCTGTTTCATCTCAGGGGAGGTTTATCCGCATTAATTCCCACCCAGAGGCAGAGCTAAGAGAGGAGGAGAAGCAGCTTTGACCTGGGGGAAGCTTTTGGGATGTTTTTTTCCCTTGGCAAAACCTAATTCGGTGAGGTTTAGTGCTGTAAAGTTAGTGAGGAAGGATTCCTGCTCACAGAGCTGCGTGATAAACCCTGATATTTCCAAATCTAGATTATTTTTGCCTGAAATATTTCCAAATCTCTATTATTTTGCCTGAAATGTTTTCAAATCTCCATTATTTTGCCCGAAATATTTCAAAATCTCCATTATTTTGCCTGAAATATTTTCAAATCTCCATTATTTTGCCTGAAATATTTCCAAATCTCTATTATTTTGCCCAAAACATTTTCAAATCTCCCTTATTTTGCCCGAAATATTTCTAAATCTCCATTATTTTGCCCGAAATATTTCTAAATCTCCCTTATTTTGCCCAAAATGGTTCCAAATCTCCCTTATTTTGCCCAAAATGGTTCCAAATCTCCCTTATTTTGCCCGAAATGTTTCCAAATCTCTTATTATTTTGCCCAAAATGGTTCCAAATCTCCATTATTTTGCCCGAAATATTTTCAAATCTCCATTATTTTGCCCGAAATATTTTCAAATCTCCATTATTTTGCCCGAAATATTTTCAAATCTCCGTTATTTTGCCCGAAATATTTTCAAATCTCCATTATTTTGCCCGAAATATTTCAAAATCTCCCTTATTTTGCCCGAAATATTTCAAAATCTCCCTTATTTTGCCCGAAATATTTCCAAATTTCTATTATTTTGCCCGAAATATTTCCAAATTTCTATTATTTTGCCCGAAATATTTCAAAATCTCCATTATTTTGCCCGAAATGGTTCCAAATCTCCATTGTTTTGCCCGAAATGGTTCCAAATCTCCAGTGTTTTGCCCGAAATGGTTCCAAATCTCCAGTATTTTGCCCGAAATGGTTCCAAATCTCCAGTATTTTGCCCGAAATGGTTTCAAATCTCCATTATTTTGCCCGAAATATTTCAAAATCTCCATTATTTTGCCTGAAATATTTTCAAATCTCCATTATTTTGCCCGAAATATTTCCAAATCTCCATTATTTTGCCCGAAATATTTCCAAATCTCCATTATTTTGCCCGAAATGGTTCCAAATCTCCAGTATTTTGCCCAAAATGGTTCCAAATCTCCAGTATTTTGCCCGAAATGGTTCCAAATCTCCAGTATTTTGCCCGAAATGGTTCCAAATCTCCAGTATTTTGCCCAAAATGGTTCCAAATCTCCATTATTTTGCCCGAAATATTTCAAAATCTCCATTATTTTGCCCGAAATATTTCCAAATTTCTATTATTTTGCCCGAAATATTTCCAAATCTCCATTATTTTGCCCGAAATGGTTCCAAACCTCCCTTATTTTGCCCGAAATATTCCAAATCTCCCTTATTTTGCCCGAAATGGTTCCAAATCTCCAGTATTTTGCCCGAAATGTTTTCACATCTCCATTATTTTGCCTGAAATATTTCCAAATCTCTATTATTTTGCCTGAAATATTTCCAAATCTCTATTATTTTGCCCGAAATATTTCCAAATCTCCATTGTTTTGCCCGAAATATTTCCAAATCTCCATTGTTTTGCCCAAAATGGTTCCAAATCTGCAGTATTTTGCCCGAAATGGTTCCAAATCTGCAGTATTTTGCCCGAAATGGTTCCAAATCTCCAGTATTTTGCCGAAACGGTTCCAAATCTCCAGGATTTTGCCCGAAATGGTTCCAAACCTCCAGGATTTTGCCCGAAATGGTTCCAAATCCCCATGATTTTGCCCGAAATGGTTCCAAATCCCCATGATTTTGCCCGAAATGGTTCCAAATCTCCAGTTTTTTGCCCGAAATGGTTCCAAATCTCCAGTTTTTTGCCCGAAATGGTTCCAAATCTCCAGTTTTTTGCCCGAAATGGTTCCAAATCTCCAGTTTTTTGCCCGAAATGGTTCCAAATCTCCAGTTTTTTGCCCGAAATGGTTCCAAATCTCCAGTTTTTTGCCCGAAATGGTTCCAAATCTCCAGTTTTTTTCCCGAAATATTTCCAAATCTCCATTATTTTGCCCGAAATATTTCTAAATCTCCATTATTTTGCCCGAAATGTTTCCACATCTCCAGTTTTTTGCCCGAAATGGTTCCAAATCTCCAGTTTTTAGCCTGAAATGGTTCCAAACCTCCAGTATTTTTGCCCAAAATGCTGGAAAAAGAGGAGCAGGTGACAGAAAGTGAGCGGTACACAGGGTTTAATAGATGATTATCCTGTTTTCCTGGCCCAGAACATGTGGATTGGGATAAAAACCTCACCCACGGGATGCCCAAGCAGAGGGGTTATTGTAGCCACTGACTGTCTCCTCCTCCTCCTCCTCAGCTCCTTCAGATTCGAGTCCTTCGACTCCTACGACTCGAGATCGTCCCTCAACGACCGCGACCTCTATCGCTCCGGCTACGACTACGGCGACGTGGGAACCGATCGGAACGACTCCTTCGGCAGCCAGTTCGACAACCGAAGGGATCAATCCCGGAACAGAGGAAACAACTACGGCCTCATCCGCGGCCGGGGTCAAAACCGCGTTCAAAACCGCGGGCGGCTGAACGCCTTCAACCGCGCCGATCACTTCATGCCCTCCTCCAGCTCCGAGCGCCTCTCCGCTCGGTGGAATGAGTTGAACTACATGGGTGGGCGTGGGATGGGAGGTGCTGGATCCAACAGGCTCCCATCCCTCTTCTCCCAAGCCCTCGTTCCCGATTACGGCGACTACGGCGACTACGGAGACTACGGCGACTACGGGGATTACGGGGATTATGGCGACTACGGCGATTACGGGGACTATGGAGACTATGACTATGGCATGATGGGGATGTCGGGCATGGGAATGGGACGCTATGGGAATATGCCCTATGGAATGGGGAGGAGGCAAAACAGAGACAGGATGGGAACGGTGCCCTGGCACATGAATGCCCTCATGGTAAGACATGGCTGTTGTCTGCTTTGATTTTGGGGTGGGGGGGGGGGGGGGTTCCCTTACCTCATTCTCCCTGAGGAACCTTGTGTAGCTCCAGGCCTGGAGGTTGGTGGCCCTGCCTGTGGCAGGAGGGTTGGAACTGTGGGATCCTTGGGGTCCCTTCCAACCCAAACCATTCCATCATTCTATGATTGGAATGGGATGGGATTGAGATTGGCTGCCCAGAGAGGGGGTGGGTGCCCTGTCCCTGGGGGTGTTGAAGGCCAGGTTGGCTGGGGCCCTGGGCAACCTTGTGTAGCTCCAGGCCTGGAGGTTGGTGGCCCTGCCTGTGGCAGGAGGGTTGGAGCTGTGGGATCCTTGGGGTCCCTTCTAACCCAAACCATTCCATCATTCTATGATTGGGATGGGATGGAATAGGGATGGGATTGAGATTGGCTGCCCAGAGAGGGGGTGGGTGCCCCATCCCTGGGGGTGTTGAAGGCCAGGTTGGCTGGGGCCCTGGGCAACCTTGTGTAGCTCCAGGCCTGGAGGTTGGTGTCCCTGCCTGTGGCAGGTGGTTGGAGCTCTGTGATCCTTGGGGTCCCTTCCAACCCAGACCATACTATGATAACACCGCTTCCATCACAGGATAATTCATGTCTTTTCCTGGATAGAACAAAGCATCACCCATTTACACTTAAAATACAACCTCTGAGTGGTTACCCCCACCCCAAATCCACTCCCCAAGGGCCCTTTTGTAGCCAAAAATAACTGTAGGCTCCCAAGAATTCCAATTTTTTTTTAGGAGAGCAGAGCATCACCCATTTACACTTAAAATACAGCCTCTGAGTGCTTACCCCCATCCCAAATCCCCTCCCCTAAGAGCCCTAAAATCCTTTTGTAGCCAAAAATAACTCTTCAGGCTCCCAAAAATTCTAACTTTTTTTAGGAAATGGCTGGAATACTTTTTAATTTTTAAGCTTAGTTGGAGTTTTGGGGGGTTATTTTACCATCTTGATAATTGATGGATACAACTGATTCCTTTTAGCCCAAGAGAAGAGGTTTCCGGAACCGTTCCGGAGGGCGATCGGACAGCGAAGGAGGAGGCCGCAAACGGAAACAGTCTCAGAGTGGGGATGAGCCAGACAGCAAACAGGCCAAGACAGACAGCGAAGGAGACGACTCTGAGAACGGTACAAACCCCGTTCCCCCCCAGTTTCCCCCCCAGTTTAACTGGTTTCTCTTTGAGTTACGTTTCAAACTCGTTCCCTCTGCTTTGGTTTGACTCCTTGTTGTTAAAATCCTCCTGTGAGGCCATATAAAACCCTGGGGTATTTTGGGGAGGCCTGGGAAGTAAGAGCAGAGCTCACAGTGTAGGCTGACAGGGGGAGAGAAACCAGGGAACCCTTGGGGAGAGAAACCAGTGGAACCCTCTGGGGGAGAGAAGCCAGTGGAACCCTCTGGGGGAGAGGAGCCAGGGAACCCTCTGGGGGAGAGAAGCCAGGGAACCCTCTGGGGGAGAGAAGCCAGGGAACCCTCTGGGGGAGAGGAGCCAGGGAACCCTCTGGGGGAGAGGAGCCAGTGGAACCCTCTGGGGGAGAGAAGCCAGTGGAACCCTCTGGGGGAGAGGAGCCAGGGAACCCTCTGGGGGAGAGAAGCCAGTGGAACCCTCTGGGGGAGAGAAGCCAGTGGAACCCTCTGGGGGAGAGGAGCCAGGGGAACCCTCTGGGGGAGAGAAGCCAGGGGAACCCTCTGGGGGAGAGAAGCCAGTGGAACCCTCTGGGGGAGAGAAGCCAGGGGAACCCTCTGGGGGAGAGGAGCCAGGGGAACCCTCTGGGGGAGAGAAGCCAGTGGAACCCTCTGGGGGAGAGAAGCCAGTGGAACCCTCTGGGGGAGAGAAGCCAGGGAACCCTCTGGGGGAGAGAAGCCAGTGGAAGCCTCTGGGGGAGAGAAGCCAGTGGAAGCCTCTGGGGGAGAGAAGCCAGTGGAAGCCTCTGGGGGAGAGAAGCCAGGGAACCCTCTGGGGGAGAGAAGCCAGGGGAACCCTCTGGGGGAGAGAAGCCAGGGGAACCCTCTGGGGGAGAGAAGCCAGTGGAACCCTCTGGGGGAGAGAAGCCAGTGGAACCCTCTGGGGGAGAGAAGCCAGGGAACCCTCTGGGGGAGAGAAGCCAGGGAACCCTCTGGGGGAGAGAAGCCAGTGGAACCCTCTGGGGGAGAGAAGCCAGTGGAACCCTCTGGGGAGAGAAGCCAGTGGAACCCTCTGGGGGAGAGAAGCCAGGGAACCCTCTGGGGGAGAGAAGCCAGGGAACCCTCTGGGGGAGAGAAGCCAGGGGAACCCTCTGGGGGAGAGAAGCCAGGGGAACCCTCTGGGGGAGAGAAGCCAGTGGAACCCTCTGGGGGAGAGAAACCAGGGAACCCTCTGGGGGAGAGAAGCCAGTGGAACCCTCTGGGGGAGAGAAGCCAGTGGAACCCTCTGGGGGAGAGAAACCAGGGAACCCTCTGGGGGAGAGAAGCCAGGGAACCCTCTGGGGGAGAGAAGCCAGGGAACCCTCTGGGGGAGAGAACCCTCTGGGGGAGAGAAACCAGGGAACCCTCTGGGGAGAGAAGCCAGTGGAACCCTCTGGGGGAGAGAAACCAGGGAACCCTCTAGGGGAGAGAAGCCAGGGAACCCTCTGGGGGAGAGAAGCCAGTGGAACCCTCTGGGGGAGAGAAGCCAGTGGAACCCTCTGGGGGAGAGAAGCCAGTGGAACCCTCTGGGGGAGAGAAGCCAGTGGAACCCTCTGGGGGAGAGAAGCCAGTGGAACCCTCTGGGGGAGAGAAGCCAGTGGAACCCTCTGGGGGATTTTGACTGGGCTTTGGAGCCTGTATTGTGGTTTATTAGGGACCCCTTGGGGTGTTAAGTGGGAGAAAAGACACACAACCCCCCCCCCCAGTTTAACACCCACTAAATGATTTGTCTTGTGTGCAGCAGATGAGGGAGAAGGAGAGGAAAAATCAGGAGATGAAGCTGACAGAGGTGTAAGTAACTCCTTTTTTTCCCTTCAAATCTGTGAATATTTAAGCACTTGAGCTATTTCCTCTGCTAATTTGACCACACTGAGGGGCAGAATATATCCAATCACCCAGAAACAGTGTTTTTTAACCCATATATTTAACAATTATTTACCCCTTGGAATTTCCCTGGGTCTGAGTTTCCCAGCAGGAATTCGGACCCAGAGAGCACTTGGAGGGGTTGAGTTAGGATCCTGTGCTTGTAGGAGCCATAAATAACACCAACATCTTTCTTTTGTGTCTCTTTTTTTTTTCCCCAGGAGAATGGGAATGGGGATGAGTTGATGGAGGAAGGTAAGGGGTTATCCCTTCTTTTTTTCCTGCTCCTCCTGGAACCGCTTCTACTCCGAATCATTCCCAACTCTGTTTTCTTCTCGGCGCAGACGACTGGATGTTGCTTTAATTTGGAGGGCAGAGCAAAAGGAAATCCCTTAAACTGAAGATTTTCCCAGCTGAGGCTTCACTCACCTGTTTAAATATTCAAAGAATTGGGAGTTAAACCACTTTTTAATCTAAAATCCACGTGGTGGAAAGGGGGTGAATCCGTTTTAGCCGCTTTGGGAGCGGGTGGGTTTGGTAACTCCCTGGTGTATTGAGCCTTCTGTGCCACATGGAGAAACAGTGGGGTTTTTTGCTGCTTGTAGGTTGATTTCAGGATTGAAATTGGGATGTAGATGGGTGTTAATATTCCCTCTGATGCCCCATTCTGGGCCCCTTTCCCTGAAAATACTGGAGGTGAATTAATTACCTGAGTCTTGCCTCTTGGCCTCGCAGCTCTCTGCCCCAAAACACTGCCCAGATGAGCTGAATCATTAGTGCTCTCTCATTTAACCATCAATTAGCAAGGTTATTGGGAATTCCACAGGAGAAATAGATCCAAAACCTCAATTTGGAGACCTCAGGAAGAAACCCCAGGAACTTTGGGGGTCTTGGGCCTGGTTTTGAGGGTCCTGGGCCTCATTTTGGGTAGTTTTGGGCCTGGTTTTGAAGGTCCTGGGCTTCACTTTAGGGAGTCTCTGGGTCTGGATTTTGGGTTTCCTACGCCTGGTTTTGGGCATCCTGGATTTTGGGGTGCCCCTGGGGCCTGGATTTTGGGGCACCCCGGGCCTGATTTGAGGGTCCTGGGTCTGGTTTTAGGCATCCTGGGCCTGGGCCTGGGTTTTGGGTGGTCCTGGGCCTCATTTTTTCCCTGTGGTTGGAATTTGGCTTGGGAATGCTTCCAGAAACCAAAAAGTTGGGGGTTCCAAAAGCTGAGAGTAAAGAGGGAACCAAGGGAAACCCTTTCCTCTTTCTCCTCCCTCCCCAGCATCTGGAGATGGGTGTGAAGATGAGGATGAGGAAGTGAAGAAGAAGAGGGAGAAGCAGCGGAGAAGGGACAGGATGCGTGACCGCGCAATGGACAGGTGAGGGAATTGTGTCTCCAGGCTCTGCTTTGGGTTGTTTTCCCCCTTTTTTGTGTGTTTTATGACTTTTTTTAGAGAATATTGTGTTTAATACTCAAGTTTTTGAGGTCAGGAGGGTGTTCTAAGTAGCTGAGACCGATAGCAAAGGCGACTCCAGCCTTGTGAACTTGGGGACACTCTCATCTCCTCCATGTTCTTGTTCAGCTGAGCTCGTTCCTTCTTTCTTTTCTCTGCCCTCATGAGGCCCCATCTGGAGTCCTGTGTCCTGGACCCCTGTGTGAACTGTTGGAGAGGGGTCAGAGGAGGCCACAAAGATGATTAGAGGGCTGGCAGCAGCTCCCCTCTGGAGAGAGGCTGAGGGAGCTGGGCTGGGTCAGCCTGGAGAAGAGAAGGCTGTGGGGGGACCTCATTGCAGCCTGCCAGTGCCTGAAGGGAGCAGAGGAACAGGAGGGGAATGGGCTTGGTGAAGGGCAGAGCCTGGCAGGACAAGGGGCTGGAGTGAAGCTGGAGGAGGGAAGGTTCAGATTAGATATTAGGGGGAAGTTCTTTGCAGAGAGAGTGGTGAGGAACAGGCTGCCCAGAGAGGGGGTGGGTGCCCCATCCTTGGGGGTGTCCAAGGCCAGGTTGGCTGTAGGCCCTGGGCAACCTTGTGTAGCTCCAGGCCTGGAGGTTGGTGTCCCTGCCTGTGGCAGGAGGCTTGGAGCTTTGTGACCCTTGGGGTCCTTTCCAACCCAGACCAGTCTTATGATTCTATGATTCTTCTGCCTTAGAATCCAGTTTGCCTGTTCTGTCTGTAAGTTCCGGAGTTTTGAGGAAGAAGAGATCCAGAAACATCTCCAGAGCAAGTTTCACAAAGAGACTTTACGCTACATCGGTACCAAACTCCCAGATAAAACTGTTGAGTTCCTGCAGGTAAAAAGTGGGTTGTTTGCTGTTAGCTTGACCCTTTCCTGCTCCCTGGATTTTGGGGCAGTCCCAGGCCTGGATTTTGGGGCGGTTCTGGGCTTGATTTTGAGGTCCATGGACCTGATTTGAGGGTTCTGAGCCTTACTTTGGGGCATCCTGGGCCTGATTTGAGGTTCCTGGGCTGGTTTTTGGGGTGCCCTGGGCCTGATTTGAGAGTATGGGCCTGGGTTTTGGGGTGTCCTGGGCCTGGGTTTTGGGGTGTCCTGGGCCTGGGTTTTGGGGTGTCCTGGGTCTGGATTTGTGGCATCCTGGGCCTAGGTTTTGAGATTCCTGGGCCTGGTTTTGAGGGTCCTGCTGCCTGGTTTGGGGACATCGTGGAACGACCTTTGGGGTTCCTGGGCCTAGTTTTGAGGGTCCTGGGCCTCCTCTTGGGCAGTCCTGGCTCTGGATTTTGGGAGCGCCCTGGGCCTGATTTGAGGGTATGGGCCTGGGTTTTGGGGTGCCCTGGGCCTGGGTTTTGGGGTGCCCTGGGCCTGGTTTTGAGATTCCTGGGCCTAGATTTTGAGGGTCCTGCTGCCTGGTTTTGGGACATCGTGGAACGACCTTTGGGGTTCCTGGGCCTAGTTTTGAGGGTCCTGGGCCTCCTCTTGGGCAGTCCTGGCTCTGGATTTTGGGGGCGCCCCGGGCCTGATTTGAGGGTATGGGCCTGAGTTTTGGGGTGTCCTGGGCCTGGGTTTTGGGGTGCCCTGGGTCTGGTTTTGAGATTCCTGGGCCTAGGTTTTGAGATTCCTGGGCCTAGATTTTGAGGGTCCTGCTGCCTGGTTTTGGGACATCGTGGAACGACCTTTGGGGTTCCTGGGCCTAGTTTTGAGGGTCCTGGGCCTCCTCTTGGGCAGTCCTGGCTCTGGATTTTGGGGCGCCCCGGGCCTGATTTGAGAGTATGGGCCTGGGTTTTGGGGTGTCCTGGGCCTGGGTTTTGGGGTGTCCTGGGCCTGGGTTTTGGGGTGCCCTGGGCCTAGGTTTTGAGATACCTTGGCCTGGTTTTGAGGGTCCTGCTGCCTGGTTTGGGGACATCGTGGAACGACCTTTGGGGTTCCTGGGCCTAGTTTTGAGGGTCCTGGGCCTCCTCTTGGGCAGTCCTGGCTCTGGATTTTGGGGCGCCCCGGGCCTGATTTGAGAGTATGGGCCTGGGTTTTGGGGTGCCCTGGGCCTGGGTTTTGGGGTGCCCTGGGCCTGGGTTTTGGGGTGCCCTGGGCCTAGGTTTTGAGATACCTTGGCCTGGTTTTGAGGGTCCTGCTGCCTGGTTTGGGGACATCGTGGAACGACCTTTGGGGTTCCTGGGCCTAGTTTTGAGGGTCCTGGGCCTCCTCTTGGGCAGTCCTGGCTCTGGATTTTGGGGCGCCCCGGGCCTGATTTGAGAGTATGGGCCTGGGTTTTGGGGTGCCCTGGGCCTGGGTTTTGGGGTGCCCTGGGCCTGGGTTTTGGGGTGCCCTGGGCCTGGTTTTGAGATTCCTGGGCCTAGGTTTTGAGATACCTTGGCCTGGTTTTGAGGGTCCTGCTGCCTGGTTTGGGGACATCGTGGAACGACCTTTGGGGTTCCTGGGCCTAGTTTTGAGGGTCCTGGGCCTCCTCTTGGGCAGTCCTGGCTCTGGATTTTGGGGGCGCCCCGGGCCTGATTTGAGAGTATGGGCCTGGGTTTTGGGGTGCCCTGGGCCTGGGTTTTGGGGTGCCCTGGGCCTAGGTTTTGGGGCACCCTCGGTCTCACTTTAGATGGTCCTGGGCTTGATTTTGAGGGTCCTGAGCCTCATTTTGGGCCTCCTGGGCTAACATAAAGAGTTGCCAGGGGCTCCAAATTCTCACCCATGGGTAGCCCTCAGCTTGGTTGGCTGGCATCACCGCTTCTTATCACATCACCCCATGACATCACACTGGAACACCGTGGTTCCTCAAGGGTTTTCCCCATCAGCAAGGGTAAGAAATTGCCAGAATTGAACCAGAAAAACCAGATATTAATAATCCAGGGGATCATCTTTGCCCTCTCCATGTGCAGAGCTGAGGAAGGAGAGATCAGAACTGAGGCCTCTCATTTCCCACCTGACCAACGTGGGTTTTTTTTTGGGTCATTTTTCAAAGATTTTGGGATTTCCCACTTGGAATTGGATGCTGATGTGTGAGCAGGCTTCTGTTTGGCTCTTGATTTCAGAGGACAGTGAGTTTCCTCTCCTTCCCTTGCAGGAATACATCATCAACAGGAATAAGAAGATTGAGAAGCGACGCCAAGAGCTGACAGAGAAAGAAGGCACCAAACAGAAACCAGATCCTTTTAAGGGTAAGAATCCCTTCTCCTCCTCCTGGGAGAGGTTGTGGGGGGGGAAAAACCTCCCAAAAATCGTTGATTTTTAAACATTTTGGTGGCTTTTTGGTTAAAACCAGGTGAATCTTGTGGTGTTGAGCCGTTGTGGTGACGGATGGGGAAGAACCAGTTTCATTTCCTCACCATGCTTGTTCCCCACTACAGTCTGGGGAGTGATGAGCTGGGGAGGATGGAGGGGGGGGAGCTATAAAATCTAAAATCCAAGCCTAAATAGGGGGGAGGAATCATCCCAGAGCCAGAAGGTAATGTGAGTTGTGCCCTTTCTCCTCAATTAAATAAGTTTTTATGGAGAGACAGGCTGGTTTTGGGGTGATGAAACAAGTTGATTTAGGTGTTACCCCTGCCCCTCTTCCTCCTACACTTGGTTACTCCATCAGAATGATGTGTTTTAGAGAGGAAAAACTCCTCTCCCTATCTTGGAGTGACACACAGAAGGAATTTGGGTGCTGAATCACCACGTCAGCCCCCCAAAACGTCCTTCCCTTAAATTAAGGAGCCCAAAGGTCTCATTTCTCCCTGTCCTCCCGTAGGGATCGGCCAGGAACATTTCTTCAAGAAGATCGAGGCTGCTCACTGTATGGCGTGTGACATGTTAATCCCAGCTCAGAACCACCTTCTCCAGAGGCACCTGCGATCTGCTGATCACAACAGGAACCGCAGGGTGAGTGATCCCACTCTATCCTACTTGATCCCACTCGATCCTGCTCCAATCTGGAGCCGTTTTCCAGCACCATGTGATGTATCCAAGTCCCTGGGGTTGTTATTTATGACCTCAGATGGATTCAGATCACACCAAGCAAGTCAAAACACTTCCTCTTTTTAACTTTTCCATGCTGGCTAGAGATTAAAATGAACAATTCCCTTTGAAAGGGAGTTGAAGGGTTGATAAACAAACTGAAATCACTTAATAAATGAACAATCAGGCTTCAGGCACCGTGGATTTGCCACCCTGGCCTCCCAACCCTGACATCTCCTTTCCCTTCTTTCCCAGATGGCTGCAGAACAGTTCAAGAAAACCAGTTTACACGTGGCCAAGAGCGTCCTGAATAACAAACACATTGTAAAGATGTTGGAAAAATACCTCAAGGTGAGTAAACCTCTGAGCGTCGTCAACTCCTTCTCCTCCTCCTCCTCCTCCTCCTCCTCCTCCTCCTCTCTGATCCCTGGAACACCGGCAACACCACGGCGGAACCGCGGCTCGCCGCGTGTCGGTGACGGGACGTCGGATGGGGAGAAGAGTAGGTTCTGCTCTGCTGCTCTTTATATATATATATATATTTAATCTTTACATCTTGGGTCTGGTTTCTTTTCTCTGGAGGTGGTTTCACCGTGGCTTCATGTTTGGTTGTTGGTGGTTTTATGGGTTTTGGGGGTTTTTTTGGTGGTTGTTCCTTTTTTCCCTTTGGTATTTTAACTCATAGGTTGGACCTCAGCGTTCCCAGGTGTGGGTAGAGCCAGTCTGAAACCAGAAAAGTCATGAAAAGAAAGGAAAATAGCACCAACCTCCCCCCTCCAAAAAAAAAAAGAACCTCTGGTTCCCCAAAGCCACCCCTCGAGCTGTGGCTCAGCACCCCCCTGTCCCCAAGTTTGGTTCCCACCCCTGAAGTGCAGGGAGAGGAGAGTGTGGGGTCGGAAGTCGTTGCTTGAATCCCCCTGGGGTTGAACCCTGTGTGGACACAACTCTTGGCCCACCTGCTCAAACCACTCACCAAGGGGATATATTATTATCACTTATATTATCATTATTGTTATCATCATCATTATCATTGAATAATATACTAATATTTAATATTGTTAAATATTTAATGTAAATTCTATCTTATAGAACACTATTATTTAATAATATTTAATTAGCAACGATTACTATTATTAATAGTATTTATTTGATAGGTTATTCCATATAAATTATTAAATGATAAATAATTTACTGATGTGTTATAATATTTAATTAGTAATAAGTATGGTAATTTGATCTATATTAACTATTAATTGTTTCATTATAGTATGCTATTTAATATCTAATTTACAATTACTATAATAATTTACAATATAACATAATAATTGATATGAATTATTGACTATAAATGTTAAAAATACACAATCACTGTTACTGCATAATTGAATAATGTAGTATTATTAAATTATAATAATGATAATATATCCCCTTGGTATAAAAATTAAGTTATTATATTATCATTATTGTTATCATTATTACTACATAATACTATCCAATATAGTTAAATTATTAAATCCTAAATATACTATTTTTTAATACATTTTAATAGTTATAATTTACTAATATTGAATATAAGTTATTTAATTGAAATGATTTAATAGTAAATCACTTGGTATTATTAATTATTGAATATTATTGAATAATGTAGTATTGTTTAATAATGATGATGATGATAATAATAATAACTTTTAATTTTTTATACCCTAAAAAGCTGGGCTCTGTGGTGCTCCCAGCGACTCGGACCAAACTCAGGAGCACCCTGAATTTGGGGGGGTTGGGTGTTGAAACACCCTCGTTAGCCCCGTTCCCATCCGATTATCAGAGCTGAGATGGAGCAGGAAGGAGAGAGAGAGGAAAGGTCAGGATTAGGGATGGTTTAAACCCAAAGCAACGTTGGGAATTCCAGAAGGAAAAGCTGGAAGGCGACCGCGGACTTGAGAGCGCGAGGGGAGGGGGTAGAACCAGCGGGATCCTCCGCGGGGCCGGCGAGGGTTTAACGGGCAAGAGAGAGAAGGGGGAATATCCACAACCTCCTCGCCACGTGAAGACGAAGAGAAGCTCTTTTGGCTACTCATTTCCCTGGGAATACCAGGAACAGCCCAGGAATCCAGCAGAGGAACACGAGGGCAGGCAGATGCCCTCACACACCCACACCTCCCCCACACCATGAGGGGGGAACACAGATGGTTGGTTGTTGGTTTTTTCTCTCCCCCCCCCCATCCCCAAAACCCCTTTTCCTTCCCCATCCCACCAGCATCATGGTTTTATTTTTGGTCTTAAAACCTCGGATTGAGTGAGCTCTCATCGTGGGGGGAAACAAACCCCCCCCCCCAACCTGAAAATTCCACACATTTTCCCCCAAAAAACCAACTGTGACTCCGCTTTCTGGGTCCAGTGAGGAAAAAAAAAAGAGCCTTCTGAGAGTTTATCGGCGTCGGACGCCCGTGTCTCTCTTCTCTTCCTTATAAACCCCGGCCTCTCATACACGTTGAACAAGAGGGTGAGATTAAAACCCCTGCGGTACCCCACAGGAGCCAAAGGAAAACTCCTCGGGGCAGACGAGGTGCAAACCTCTGGGATCTCTCTTGGAGAAATGAAAATCAAAACCAAACCAAACCCCCTATCTCCAAAAAAAAAAAAAAACAAAAAAAAAAAATTTAAAAAAAAAAAAGACCAAAACCACATTAAATAAACCCAAAAAACAAACCCCCCAGAACTGCTCAAGTGCAACTCCGTCTACCCCCTGCCAGGGTCCGCAGGCGCGTCCACACCTCCTCATGATCAACGGTATCAAAGGCTGCCGGCAGATCTAATAATGAATCGGCACGGGCGCCTGGGCCACAGCGGCAGGAGGAGATCTACGGCTCCATCCCAGCACCGTCTCCGTATCATTCCCCAGGTGTTCAAAACCAGACTGAAAAGGGGTGTGGAGGAAAATCTAAGGATTCCAGGTAAATTCCCAAGAGCCGCCGCTGCCTCGCCAATAAACGTTCCCGGCAATTTTGGGGGTTTCTCCCCCCTTGACTTCTCCCCCTTTGCCTCTTCCTGAAAGGAAAAGCCGGAGAACGTAGGGCGAGAGTAATTAAAATAATCAAGAGCTTTTGAATTCTTGATCGTCGGCCTTAACGATTCCTCCTCGGAGGGATGGCGGGATTAAACTCGCCCTTCCCAAGGGAAGCAAGTGACAGTCTCCACCACACGTGGACTTCACGTTCCCCGGTAGATTTACCGGTGATAAACGGACATTTTTGGGTCCAAGATGGCGAGGTAGAATGGATATATTCCCACCTCCCAGCCCACCCTCCCAAAATCCCAGCCCTTCTCCATCTCTCCCACCACGTCCGTAGGGTGTGATCCTCAAACCGGAGAAGATGGATACGTTGAGGTTTTAACCTCCACCTTGCATGGATCTTCTCTCTTCTCAGCCCAAGCTCAGCTGAGTCTGATGGATGTGGATTTATAATGTGAGGGTTGGGGGTTGTTTTGGTGTTGGGGGGGGTGTGGGATGTGAATGGGGGGGGGGAAGGAAAAATATGGATTGGAAGCTAAAAATAGGGATGAGCCGGAGAGTTGTGTTGGGTTTGGCTTGGTTTCCCCCCGTCCCTGCTTCCCAAAAATACCCCCCCCCCCTTTTTCCCACTGCGGTCAATCTGATTACAGGCAAGAGGGGAGCAGGGGTGAGGTGGGGAGGAAGAAGGAAGGAGGAAAAACTAAAGGAAAAGGAAAAAAAGTTGGGAATTTTAGGTTTTCATCCTCTGCTTGCGCCACCGGGTGTGTGTGGGGCCTCTCCAGCGAAATCCAGGTTACACCCCTGCTCCGACCCTGCAAGCGCTCACCCCGCGCCTCTCCGTGTTAGGATCTGCCTGAGCGAGGTGGGAAACAGACCTGGAAAAAAAACCTACCACAAATTTCCCCCAAAAACATGGAAAAAACCTTTAAAATCCCCCCCAAAAAATATAAATGAGCTCATCCCGAAACCTTCTGGAAGGTTCTGACGACCCCCAGAGCCTCATTCTGGCTGTGAGGTGTGACACTGGCACCTGGATTCTTCCGTCTCCTGAAAGCTAAAACCCAACCCCCCAAAAAACCTAAAAAAAACCCCCAAATCCCCCCCAAAATCACTCCAAACTGGTGAAAAAATGGGATGAAAAACCTGGAAGCGTCGCTGCTCCTTTCTCCTGATCAGGAAAAAGGGGGGGGGAAAATGGGAATCCAGCCGCTGGTGCCTTGAAATGGGGAACGGAGGGTTTGAGGAATTAGGAATTCCTTGGGAACTGGAATTGGATGGCTTCAGATCTTGGAATTCCTCCCGGGAACGAGGAGCAGAGCTGGTAACGCCACCATGCTCTGGCGGTGACGCCGACACGGTGTCAGTTGTGGAACCGAGGAGCCAGCCCTACGTCACCACCTGGGATTTTTCCTTATTCAGGGATTTTTCCTTCATGTTTAGTGGTTTTTCCTTCATATTTAGGGATTTCCCCCTCATATTTAGCAGGTTTTCTCTTGTATTTAGCAGGTTTTCCTTCATGTTTAGGGACTTTTCCTTGATATTTAGGTATTTTCCCCTCATATTTAGGGATTTTTTCCTTCATATTTAGGGAATTTTCCCTCATATTTAGCAGTTTTTCCCTTGTGTATAGTGGGTTTTCCTTCATATTTAGGGATTTTTCCTTCATATTTAGGGATTTTTCCTTCATACTTAGTGACTTTTCCTTCATACTTAGTGACTTTTCCTTCATACTTAGTGACTTTTCCTTCATACTTAGTGACTTTTCCTTCATACTTAGTGACTTTTCCTTCACACTTAGTGACTTTTCCTTCATACTTAGTGACTTTTCCTTCACACTTAGTGACTTTTCCTTCCTATTTACTGTTTTTTTTCTTCTTACTTAGTGGATTTCCCTTCATGTTTAGGGACTTTCCCTTCATGTTTAGCGACTCTTCCCTCATATTTAGTGGGTTTTCAGGGATTTTTCCTTCATATTTAAGGACTTCTCCTTCATGTTTATGGATTCTTTCCACTCCTTCCCACCACGGGATCTTTTATGGGAGTTCTCTGTCTCTAAATCCTTTGGGATTCTCCAGGAATAATTGCAATTTTCCTACTGTTTGAAGAAGCATTGATTAATATTTTCTTTAATTAATTTAATTTCTTTCCTGTTGCCGAAAGGAAAACATAAAAAACCCTTTTCTGAAGGTTTCCTGACTCTTCCTTTCCCGTCTTCTTTGCTTTGATTTCCTCTTTTTCCACAGGGAGAAGATCCTTTCACGGATGAAATCACAGATGGGGACGTGGATGAAGCTTTAGAAGGCGGCGACGGCGCCGCTGGTGAAGGAACAACCGAACCAATCGCCACCGTTCCCGGTGAAACAGTGGAAACTCCGGAAACTTCCGAAGAATTTTCCAAACCTGAGGAATTTCTTAAAAATTTAGGGGAGCAAGATCAACCCCCAAAACCCTTATTGATGCCCCCATTCCTGCAAGACGATGAGCTGGAAGGCGAGGAGGCCGCGACGGCGGAAGCAACGGCAACTTCCGCTTTGGAAGCAGCGGAGGAAAAACCACTGCTTGTTTCTGAAAAACCCCAAGAAGGGCTGATTTCTCCCCAAAATGAAACTGAGGGTTGGGCAGGCAAAGAGGAGGAGGAGGAGGAAGAAAGCAGGAACACCGCAGCAGCCCGCTGCAGGGAGGAAGAAGAGGAGGAAGACGCTCCGCCGCCGGCTACGGATCCGCAGCCGAAAGAACTGTGATGAATTTCCTGAAGGTGACGTAGAATCCTTAATTATTCTCTTAATTAACAAGGAAGAGCGCTGGGTGCTTCGTTAGGGAGCAGCCTCCCCCTTTCCCTGAATCTCATTAAGTTTTAATTTTCCTTTTAATTCCTTCTTTCCCCCCCTTGTTTTAGGATGAAGAGTGCAGGAGCCGTCCCCTTCCCCCGAGAAACCCTCCGGCTGCGGCTCCGCTTGGTGGTTTTCTGGGATGGGGATGGGGGGTTGTGGGTGGGGGTGGAGTTTTTTTTTGGGGGGGGTTGGTGGGGGGAGGTTGGGGTGGGGGGGGGGGGAGGGGGGGAGCACAGCGGAATTTTAGGAAGAAAAAGGCCAAAAAGTTTGGAAAAAAGAATAAAAGCAGCAATTCCAGCCGGCTCGTTGGGTTGTACACGCGGCGGCAGGAGCCTGCAATTCCCCCCCCCTCAAAATTCCTCAATTTAGGGAATTTTGGGAGCTATTTCCCCCCCAAAAAAAGGTGAATTTCCCCCTGAATTAGACAATTTGGGTTGGAGGTTTGTTAACTAAGCGGTGGGGTGATTCTTGTTAGGGAAAGGGGGGCTGTTGGGCTGCATTTCACTCTGGGATCTGAAAATCCATGGATTTTCTCAAAAAGAAACCCCTTTTTGGGGGGGTTTTGCCTCCTCTGGCTCTGGCCTCTTCCCAGGACGCTTATCTTTGGGGGGGGGGGGGTTACCCAAACCCCCTGTTTTTTACCCCAAATCTACCCCCCCTCCCCCCCAGCTCATTCCTGTGCTGAGCTCAGCCTCAGCCTCAGCCTCCCCCTGCGCGAGGGAGAGAGGGAGGGGATTGGGGACACCCCCCACCCCCCCCCCCCCCGGCCTGCGTGTGTCATCCCCTCCTCCCCGTGACGTCACACGCCGGCTCAGCCGAGGCTTCCGCGTCGCGCGCCCTCCCCCGTGACGTCACGAGGCGAAGGGGCGGGGGCTCGGGGCGGGGCCCGCTGGCGCCGTGACGTCAGGCGCTGCGCGGTGAGGTCAGTGCGGCGCCGCTGCCGGACCCGCTGCCCCTCGGTGTCCGGCTCCCCCCTCTTTCCCCCCCCCCCCCCTCCCCCGCCGCGGTTGCCTTTCCCTCCCCTTTCCCCCTTCCCTCCCTCCTCCTCCTCCCTCCCCTCCGGCCGCTCCGGGACGCCTGCCCCCAGCCCTCCGCGACCCGCCCGGCTCCGCCTCCTCCCGCCGCCTGAGGTAAGCGCCGGGGCCGCGGCGGAGGGAGCGGCCTGAGGGGAGGGAGGGAGGGAGGGAGGAAGGGTGGGTGGGGGCGTTGCCGGGATTCACCAACGCCTCTTACGTCGCCCCGCCGGCGTAACCCGCATTGCGTAATGCGGCCGCTGCGTCAGGTGAGGCCTACGTAAACTGCGGCGCGGAGCCCGCCCGGAGGTTTGAAGGCCTCCTGCGCAAACAGCGTAAAGCGGGGTTGGAGGTGGGGGGGGGGGGTGGGATGGTGGTGCGGGGACGCCGCTGGCGTAGCGGCGGTCACGCGCCGGCTGCGTGAGGGCGGAGGGCGGGCGGGTGTAGGATGGCGATGGGGGGGGGGGGTGGGGGGGCAGCTGTGCAGCGCCTTCTCCGCACCGTACGGACTTTGCGCAACCGCCGGCCCTGGCTGTTTGGAGGGGGAAGCGGCCGGTACGGAGCTATGCGGGGTGTGGGGGGGGGGGTTGGGTGCGTGTGGGTAGAGGTGAGGGTGGAGCGGGACAGCGGGGAGGGCGCCGGGTCCGCGGTGGAAGGAGCGGGGAGCGCCCTCCCCGCTTGCGCTCTCTGGGTTACGCCGCTAGCGTGAGGCCGGCGCGGCCGTACGCCGCTTGCGTACGGGTGTGTGGGGGGGGGGAAGAGTGTGTGTGTGTGTACGGCAGGGGGGAGGCAGGGGATGGCGTAACCCGCGCGGCGCTGCGCCGTTAGCGTAGTTCCGGGTGTGGGTGGTGGCGGTGCGTGTGTGTGTGTATGTAGGGAGGGAGGGGGGGGCGGTGTGGGGGGGGGGAGTGTTGAGTTACGCCGTTCTCGTAGGTCCGGTGCGGGGCGCGTTACGCCGTTGGCGAACCGGTACGCAGAGTGCGTGCGGTGGGGCGGGGCGGGGCGGGCGGCGCGGGGGGCACTTCCTGCCGCCGCCATTTTGTCGGCGGACGGGAGGAGGAAGCGGCGGCTCCTGCGCGGAGGCAGCGGCCAGGCCCGGCCCCGCGGCCCGCGGTGAGTGACGCCGCCTCCGCCTTCCCCCTCCTCACCCTTCACCGGGGGTGGTGGAGGAGGGGGATCGGAATCCTTTCCGAACCGGGTAGGACCGGGCCGTGTTGGAACGAGGGGGAAGCTCCCGCCGCGCCGTTAGGCCTAGGCCGCCCGCCCCCGCCCTCCGGCCAGGCCCCGCGGCCGCTCGCTTGAAGCTGAGGGGGAGAGGCCGGGCTTGTGAGGGGATGCGGGGAGGAACCGCGCGGAGGGGTGAACAGCGAAGTGCGATGGCAGCCGGGGAGCGGAGGCAGGAGAGGCTGGGCCCGGGCAGCGGGGCTGTGCGTGTGCCCGCCGGCCCGGTGCCCTTGGGGAGGAGCTGGAGGAAGGAAGAAGGGGGGGGGTGGGGGGGTGGCTGGGTGGTGGCGGTGCCTTCCCGGGCGGCCCTGAGCTACCGACCCGCCTCTCCTGCCTCTCCCTACGACTTCCCCGCCGTAACACCGGCTCCGCCTCATCCTCCACCGTCGTTCGGTTGCTCCTTGGTTCCCTCTCAAGCTTTCAGCAGGGCGGTTTGGCAGCCCGGGCTTCTCCTCCTGTGGCGGGTGGGTTTCTTTTCCTTTACAAGCCGAATTTTATCTCTTTTATTTTTTTTTTTTTTCCAAGTCTTTTTTCCCCCCCCCTTTACTTTTCTAAGAGTTGCTTGGAAACTAAAAGAGAGCTGAGAGCTCCAGTTCCGGGAGAGGAGGGGCTGGGGGGGGGGGGGGGGTGGTGGTTTATGTTTTGAACCCTTCCCCCCCCTCTGGTTTCGGGCATTGTTTTGGCTGGGAAGAGGGAAATCTCGGTGCTGTTGGACGCCAGAACCGGTGTGGTGGGGAGCAGCGAGGGGGAAGGAAGGAGGTTGGGGAGGGGGGTGAAATACCAGAAGACCCAAGTCCGTTCCTACGGACGCTGGTTTAATTACAGCGGTAATTAGCCTCTGGCGTTAAAGCCGGGGCTGTTCCCGCTGGCTTTGCCTTCGTGTTGGCTGTAAGAGATACGGACTTTACGCAACTAATTAACAAACGGGGAGTAAAAGCCTGTTGGCTGCCAGCTCACGCTTGCTCTCAGGTTTATTAACGAGCCCATCCTCTCATCCATCCCCCCTCCCCATAGGTTTTTTGGTTGCTTTTTCACTTTTAAATAAAATACCCCTGAAATAGTTCCTACCCTGAGTAACCTTTGAGCTTCCCCACTCCCTCCAGCAGAAGCTTTCCCAGGGGACCTCTTCAGATCCCCGTTACTCTGCTCCTCGGTACAGCTTGTGATGGGGGGGGTTCAAACTAACGACCCTTCCTCACAGAGATGTGTGTTCCCACCTAACGAATTAAGTGGGTAATTAAGTTGGTAATGAATTTATGGCACTTTGGGGGTCCCGTCCCCACCCTGTAACCTCTCCTTGGTTGTGTGAGGTGCCACCTCTTTGCTCTGTTTGGCTTCTTGGTGTGTGGTTTTCTTACATGGAGCATCCATCCCAGCTTAGGTTAAGCTTAAGTGCTCTGTTTAAGCTCATCCTGGCTGAGTTTAGCTTGATTTTTTTTAGGTAAGAAAACTGAGCCATGATAGTGACTGTAAATAAACACATCATATGGGGGGGTGGGGGTGGAGAAACACCACCCACACGAGGCTGGTCACATTCCCACCCGGCCTCAAATCTTTACATCTTGGCTTAGGATGGGCTTATTCACTTAAAAGTATTAAATTAATCAGGAAAGCCATGTTTTATTCCCCCCTTTCTGCCCCCATCCCCACACATCCCACTCCAGGAATTCCCTGAAGCTGAGTAACTGTTGCTGCCACTATCTGATGATACCCAGAGTGTGATTTCAGTGGAGGTGAGGGAGTTGTTAGCCTAAATTAGGGTGCAGGTAGGAATCCATCTCTCTCTGGTCCCTCCTGTGGTTTTAATGACTTTGGGGAGGGGTGGGGGTATCCTCCATAGCAGAATGTACCTAATCAAACATCCCTCGTTAACGATTTCTTGGTGTTTTGGAACAATTTTTCCCAAAGTAAACTTGATAGGCTGGTAATTATCTCCTGGCAAACAGTGTTTGGATCTGGTTCAGGAATGTGAAGCGTTTATTTGCAGGGAAGATCTCTCTCTTTTTTTAACCTTAACCCCACGTGAAATCTCCTCTGCAGAAGGAAACCTCCTGGCCAAAAATGGGTGAAACTTCTGGGGTTGGAGCCTGTGGCAATGTTTTGGGTACCCCAGGGAAGGTAGAGGTGCATCCCTGGTTGTGTTCCCTCACTGGTTGTAGGGATGGGACAGGTGGGCTGGGGCCCTGGGCAACCTTGTGTAGCTCCAGGCCTGGAGGTTGGTGTCCCTGCCTGTGGTAGGGGGTTGGAGCTCTGTGCTCCTTGGGGTCCCTTCCAACCCAGACCATTCTATGGGTGGAGTAATATTCCCTCTTCTTCCTTGAAGCCTTGGGGCTGTTGCCCTATGGGACATGAGAGTGTTGTACAAAGCCTAAATCTGAAAAACACCTGATTGAGGCTGTTTGAAGGGGGTTTTCCCGTTGTCCCCTGGCTTGTTGTGTGCTGTCAGTGTTAAACTTTGGGATACAGACTGGGAGAAGAGCTCCTGGGGAGCAGCCCTGAGGAGAAGGACCTGGGGGTCATGGTGGAGGAGAAGCTTCCCCTGAGCCAGCAGTGGCTCTGGCAGCTGGGAAGGGAGATGGGATCCTGGGCTCCATCAGCAGAGGGGTGGCAGCAGGGACAGGGAGGGGATTGTCCCTCTCTGCTCTGCCCCAGCTTGAGTCCTGTGCCCAGAGCTGGGGCTCCCAGTACAAGAGAGATGGGGAACTGGTGGAGAGGGGTCAGAGGAGGGACAGGGAGATGCTCAGAGGGCTGGAGCAGCTCCCCTCTGGAGAGAGGCTGAGGGAGCTGGGCTGGGTCAGCCTGGAGAAGAGAAGGCTGTGGGGGGACCTCACTGCAGCCTGCCAGTCCCTGAAGGGAGCAGAGGAACAGGAGGGGAATGGGCTTGTTCAAGGGCAGAGCCTGGCAGGACAAGGGGATGGGGTGAAGGGGGAAAGGAGAGTTTGGGGGGAAGTTCTGTGCAGAGAGAGTGGTGAGGGGCTGGAAGGGGCTGCCCAGAGAGGGGGTGGGTGCCCCGTCCCTGGGGGTGTTCAAGGCCGGGTTGGCTGGGGCCTTGGGCAGCCTTGTGTATCTCCAGGCCTGGAGGTTGGTGTCCCTGGCTGTGGCAGGGGGGTTGGAGCTCTGTGATCCTTTGGATCCTTTCCAACCCAGCCCATTCCATGATAACGGTGTCTGGGCTTCGGGGAAGCCAACCTGACCCTGGAATCCTGGAGGAAAGGTCCCGAGTCAAGGCTGCAGAACTGGTTATTTAATGAGCAGGAGGAGGAAAACGAGGTGTAACTGAAGGATTTGATGTTGTTACACTCTCCAAAGCCTAAACCCAGAAGCTTTTGGGGAAACATTGGCAGCAGTCAGGGTGTTCACCGGGGTCAGGATTAGCGTGACTCAAAAGAGCGGCTCTGGATGTCAGATGGAAAGCTGCCTGCCAGAGCCAGGGAATCCCAGCCCTGATTGCTCCCCTACCCTCTTCCCCCTGGGGGGGATAAATATCCTGGCTGCTCCCATCCCTTCTCCTTATTTTTAAATCCTAAAATAACTTGGGATTTAAAAAAAAAAAACCCCAGTTGGATCCAACCCACAAAAGACTTGTCTTGCTCTAAACCATCCCAAACCTGACTGATGTAGCAGGAGGGGGGAGGGAGGGAGGAAAATAGGGCTGGAATTCTGCTGTGCTGACACATCCATGGGGTTTATTCCATGTGGGATCAGCCACAAAGGGTTTATCTGCCATCCTTTGCAAGCTGGGATGTTTTGGGGTTGGTTTTTTTGATGAAAAAACCCCTGGTTTTAGGTTCAAACCAGCACTCTGAGGCCTCTTCTCTGTATTAAACAGCCCAGGAGGTTGTTTGAGAGTGAAAGTTGGAGTCTGGCTCTGAGGGTTTGGTTTCACTCCCAATTTTCTCCAGGAATTTAGGTGGTATTTAGGGAAGGTGGTAGAAAACCCACCTTGTTTTTTCTCTCCTCCTCATCCAGAAGGATTAAGAAGGTTTTTTGGAGCCTTGACACCCATCTCCTGCCTTAAAACAGGGATGAGATGCTTCCCATACAGAGCCAGGTATCACCTGGAGCATCATGGGGAAGGCATCAAGATGTGGGAAGGCTGTGAAATACCTCAAAGTGAGACCAAAATTCCCCAATCTTTGCTTTTTAGGTGCATTTCATCCCTTTTTTAATGCTATTTTTGAACTTTTGCTACAGGGAATTTGACATTTTATGTTGCTTTTGTCTGAAACTGGAAGAAAATGGGGAGGTTTTACCTGAAATTAGTGATTTCAGTTGCTAATTACAACTTTTCTGAAAGCCTCAGGATGATCCCACCCTGATGGGCAGATCCTGAGCCCCTGAAGAAGAAAAAAAACCTCCCCAAACCACCCAAAACCAGGAACCTTTTTGGTAGCAACAAGGACTCATCCTGAAACCAGAAACGGGAAATCGTGGCTCAGTTTGAAAGCTGAGGGATTTTAATATCAATTTCTTACCTTTTGGAGGGGTGGTGATGGAGAAATATCCCTGATTTAGGAAAGGGAACGAGCCCAAGGTGGATTTAGGAGGTTTTGTTAGTCAGGGCTTAGCTCAAAGGCCGAGTTTTGATCAATTAAACTGTTGTTACAACGTGTTTCAAGCCTGATTAAGCTTCGTGAGCATCGGGCGCTGCTCAGGGAGGGATGATATTGAACCCTTGAGGGATAAACAGGAGGATTTGAAGGCAAAATCCCCCCAAAATCTGGTGTCTCATGGGGAGCAAAGGGGGCTTGGAGCCTGTAAAATCCACCTTGGGCAGCTCCTGAGGGTCCTGGCATGAGGCTGTGTCTCCTTCTGTTGGGATTTAGTTTGCAGGGAGCAACCGGCTGCGATGTGAGATCCTCAGGAAATTAGGGGGGGAAAAGGGTGATTTCAGCCAAAAAAAGGAATTTGGAGGGGGGTGTTGGCCCCCTGAGATGGGGGGGGGATGGACATGGGAGGTGTTTGCCCTCTGAGATGGGGGAGGGGGGATTGTGTTGGCCCCCTTGAGCTGGGGGGGGGGGGGCTTTGTTGGCCCTTATGGGAGGTGAGGGGGTGTTGGCCCTCTGAGACTGGGGGGAAGAAGTCTTGGCTCTATGAGCTGGAGAGATGGCTGGCACAGAGCACCCCTTGACATCATAAAATATCTATATATTAAAAAATATGAATAAATTAATGATGAATAGAAGGATAATTGGGATATTTGGGGGCTCATTCCCAAAGGATTGCTGTGAGCTCCTCACCGCTGCGTCTTCCGAGCAAACCCACCTTAAACCTCACCAAAATCAGTTTGTTTAAACTCAGGAAACATAAAGCTGTTCAGGTCCTCGTTAGCACCCATTAATTATTAGGGATTATCAAGCCAGGCAGCGTTAATGAAGGAGTTTGGGGTTTATTTGGGTGCTGAATGAAACGAGAAGCTGAGATTTATAGGTCGGTGTTTTGCCTTCAACCTGAAGGATGTTAACAGATGCCTAATTAAGCAATTACCAGTTTAAATGAACCTGGGTGCTTCAGCAATTAAATAGTCTTTTTTAACAGTATCGTGTCTTGATTAATTTAATTAGTGTCTTGGCTTTAATAACCACGATATAAAGGGGGAAACAAGCTCAGAAACTTAACGAGGCTTTGCTTAACGAGCTGAGGATGGTGTCGTTTCAAACTTGAGGTTGACCTAAGTGATTTAGTCCAGAGATTTGATGCCATCAGCTATTTAGAGGGTAAATAATAATTAATAAATGAATTCCAGGAGATGAGCTGGGTTTAAACGAGCTGTAATCGATTGCAGCCCCTTTCCTGGGGAGCTGAGAGCTCAGGAGGGTAAGGATGCTGAGGAGGAGAACTAAAATTTGGGAGTATTTGAGGTGGTTTATTGGCTTTTTTTTTTCCTCCAAAAGCTGGGATATTGGGTTAATTTTTAAATTAAGCCTGGCTTTGTGAGGAGACTCAGCTGTAGAAGCACAGGGAGGTGTAAGAGTGAGTAGAATAACCCTTAAAAACCACCATATTCTCAGGGTAGGAAGCTTTTCTCTGCTGAGTAACAGGGAATCCAGAGTGGCTGTGGGGTGGACCAGCTCTGCTCCACTGATTTAATCCTGAAACTTTAAGCCTGGCTTAAATCTCTCTAGTGTGAAGCCTCTCTTAATCCATACCTACACCCCTGATGTGTATAAAACCAAAGCCATGATGCATCAACCCCAGGAGCTTGTCTTTAATTAATTAGCAGTGTTTAATCATGTAGAACACCCTCTTGATCAGGCTGCAGACTTTCTAAAACCAGTACTAAATATCTCCCACAAGACTTTGTCCCAGTAGTTCTGGCTTTCCTAAGTTCAACACGCCTTTTTTACTCCCAAAACTGCTGAAAACAGTTAATTCTTCAACTTTTGAGGCAAAATCTCCATCAAAAAAGCTCTTTTTCTACAGACAAACCCCTTTAAAAAGGTATTTTTTTAGGTAAAACCCCTCAATTTCTGGAAAAATGGAAGATTTTAGCTTTAAATTTTCCACTACCAGGTGGTTTAGGGTTGAAAGTGGCCCAGTGTAAAGCTGGGAACAGTGGATTCAGGTCTCTCCTCCTTCCATCCCATGTAGCATCATCTCCTGGTTCCTTCTAAATCCAGGAGGGGAGGGATTCTTTGGGTGTTTGGAGCTGTTTTGGGGAGTATCTCCCAGTTCCTGGTTCCCAAAGGCTCTGAACCCCAATGTGTCACCTGGGTTTAACTTAAAACAGCCTCAAAAAGGAGGAACTTTGGCTGGAGAGAAGGAGGGGGGGGGGGTGAGGGGTGAGGGGGGGCAAGGAGGGTATAGAGGGAGGGAAGGGAAAAGGAGGATGGGAGGATGATGAGGGTGGACAAATGTGTGTAGGGATCCAGGTTTGAGCTCAGATTGGCTTTGAAAGGTAAAATTTGGGAATCAAGCTGATAAATCCAAGGAGGAGGGAGAGGAAGAAGAGCCTAGTGGTGGTCATGGAGGGAGGTGGGTGGGTTTTGGAGGGAGGTGGGTGTTTCAAGTGAGGTTTTCCCTGATTTCCTCTGGAATTCAAGAGCCAGGACGCTGCTGAGTAGGTGCTGATGCTCCTTTAACAGCAAGAAAACAAGAGGAAATGAAGGAAAACAGAAGAAATCCATTAAAATCCCACTGCTCATCCCCCTTTCCCACCCCTGCAGCTCATCCCTCTTCCTCAGGAGGGGAAATCCAACCTGGAACAAGGAATATTCATTTCCCCCACTCCAAAGCTGAGCTTTAAATTCTTTCCCAGCCCCCCCAAAAATCCCTAAATCAGCCTAAATTATCATCCCAGGTTGTGTTATATTTACACTAAAACCTTTTTGAATTCCCAACTGATGGATATTTCCCCCCTATGGATGATTTTTTTTAGGGGGGGATAAAACTCTGGGAATACCAGGAATGGGGATCATATCCCAGGAGCCAGATCTGGACCGAGTGTGTTTACACTGAGCAAAGTCGGAGTCCAGAGTTTAATACCCCCAGGAGGGACAGGATTAGAATGCAAAGCCTGGGTCCAAAGGTTATCAGAGCCACCTAGTTAGGTTGGGGGGGGGGGGGGGGGGGGTGTGGTTTTAATTACTAGGTTGATAAATCAGCATCTTGATTGGATTTAGGGGTTAATTTAGTGATGGGGAAGAGGGATGAACCCTGAAAATCAAAAGTTTGAGCTTCCCCGTGGACTCCTGATGTTATGCTGCTTCCCCAACCCCCTCCTGAGGTGATCCTTTTCCTGCTGAATTGGGGTGTAATTAGAGTTAATTTGGGAATGAGCCTGTTCCCCCTCAGGGTTGGGGAGGGGGAAGAGTGAAGAGGAAAAGGTGTGGTGCTGCTCTGTGGGGTGAAGTTGGAGCTGTTTCTGGCTCTGCCTGTTGTGGGGAGAGGGACAAGGGGGATGGAGACAGGGGGACAAGGGGGATGGAGACAGGGGGGACAAGGGGGATGGAGACAGGGGGGGACAAGGGGGATGGAGACAGGGGGGGACAAGGGGGATGGAGACGGGGGGGACAAGGGGGATGGAGACAGGGGGGACAAGGGGGGTGGAGACGGGGGGGGACAAGGGGGATGGAGACGGGGGGGGACAAGGGGGATGGAGACGGGGGGGGACAAGGGGGATGGAGACAGGGGGGACAAGAGGGGTGGAGGCAGGGGGGACAAGAGGGATGGAGACGGGGGGACAAGGGGGGTATAGAGGGAGGGACAAGGGGGGTGGAGACGGGGGGGGACAAGGGGGATGGAGACAGGGGGGGACAAGGGGGATGGAGACGGGGGGGACAAGGGGGATGGAGACGGGGGGACAAGGGGGATGGAGACGGGGGGGGACAAGGGGGATGGAGACAGGGGGGGACAAGGGGGGTGGAGACAGGGGGGGACAAGGGGGGTGGAGACAGGGGGGGACAAGGGGGGTGGAGGCAGGGGGGACAAGGGGGGTGGAGGCAGGGGGGACAAGGGGGGTGGAGGCAGGGGGGACAAGGGGGGTGGAGGCGGGGGGGGACAAGGGGGGTGGAGATGGGGGGGGACAAGGGGGGTGGAGACGGGGGGGGACAAGGGGGATGGAGGCAGGGGGGGACAAGGGGGGTGGAGGCAGGGGGGGACAAGGGGGATGGAGACGGGGGGACAAGGGGGGTATAGAGGGAGGGACAAGGGTGGTGGAGACGGGGGGGGGACAAGGGGGATGGAGACGGGGGGGGGGGACAAGGGGGATGGAGACGGGGGGGGGGGACAAGGGGGATGGAGACGGGGGGGGGGACAAGGGGGATGGAGACGGGGGGTGGGGACAAGGGGGGACGGAGACAGGGGGGACAAGGGGGGACGGAGACAGGGGGGACAAGGGGGGACGGAGACAGGGGAGATGGAGACAGGGGGGACAAGGGGGGACGGAGACAGGGGGGACAAGGGGGGACGGAGACAGGGGGGACAAGGGGGGACGGAGACAGGGGGGACAAGGGGGGACGGAGACAGGGGGGACAAGGGGGGACGGAGACAGGGGAGATGGAGACAGGGGGGACAAGGGGGGTGGAGACAGGGGGGACAAGGGGGGTATAGAGGGAGGGACAAGGGGGGTGGAGAAGGGGGAAAAGGGGGGACGGAGTGGGGGGGGAAAGGGGGTGACAAGGAGGGGAAGGGAGGGAATGGATGGGGAAAGGGGGGAACGGAGAGAGGGGGAAAGGGAGAGGGATGGGGAGGGTAAAATGAAAAATAATCTGTTTTCTTAGGCTGTAGCTGAACATTTTGAGCTGATAAACTGAGCCATCGATGGAGCAGGGCTGGTTTGTAGGATAAAGGTAGCAAAGAGCCTTTCACCGCCGCTTCTTGCTCTGAATGTAGGGCTGGATGATGTCCTGGATAAAAGAATTCCCTGTAAAAACCTTATCATGTTCCAAGAAAAACAAAAATCACCCTTTATTCCAGCCAGGAGACGCTGTATTTACAGCTGAGGTTGACCTTGTGCCTGTCCAGGGCTGTTTGTTCACAGAGCTGCCCCAATCGCTCCTCTACTCCCAGGGGAAAACTCCCAACTGTTTGCAAAGCCTGAGGAGTCTTATAAAACCACCACAACAAGGAGGATTTTATTCTTTTTTTTGGGGTGTTCAGGGGGATATCTCCTCACCTTAATTAGCAAATGAGGTTTTGATTAACAGATGCTGCTCTTAACAGGACCTGGGATGACTTTGAGGTCTTAGGTGGGATCTCACACCTACCCTGAGCGTGGGGATGTAACATCCCTGCTGCTTTTAGCACCCTTTTCCCCCTGGTTTTAGTAGGTTTTTATTTCCCCTTTGCCCTGGGACACACTTAACTAGTTAAGGCTGCTGTGTTTTTCCCATTTTAAACCCAGTTTTAGTTAACCTTCTCTTATTGCTTATAGTCTGAGCTTGGCTTATCCCAGCTTTCTGATTCAGTTCCCTTGGGAAAAGGAGCTATTTGGGAGCCCCATCTTCTCACCCACCAGAAAAGAGCAATGCCAAGTGGTTGTGGTCTCTCACTATCTCCAGAGGATGGTGATGTGGAGCTGTTAGGCTGCTCCTGAAAGATTTGGAGCCTAAATTATGCCCAGCCTAATGGTGAGATGAATTTAGACTCGATGGGTTGCTCAGCCTAACCTCCTTAGAAGGAAACCACCTTTTAGGTGTTCATTTTAAGCCTGGTTCTTGATAAAATAAGCTGAGGTGCCCTTGGAGAGCTTAAGTTGGGCTGTTTCTTCTTAAAACTAAGCTTAAGGAGGTTGACAGCCCCTGATGTATTGAGAGAGGTGAGGTAGGAGTGTGCAGCAGCTCCTGGCAGAGGAGCATCCAGCTGCTTGTCTCAGGAGGGGGGGGGGGGGGGGCTTTAGGACCCCCAAACCAATTGCTATCCCCCCGGATTGGAGATCTCAGGGTGATTCCTCCTCTTCTTCACCAAGTTTAACCTCAGCTCAAGCTGTGTGACCTCCCCTACAATCAGATTTGGGTTGAAAAGGAGTCATTTACTCCCCCCCCCACCCCCTCCCAACCCAGCTCAAGATTAGGGAGAACATCCCGGCGCCTGCCAAGGATGTTATCTCTGAGGAGGACGAGGACGTGGCCTTCCTCCCCCTGCCCTCCCCCTCCATCCCCTTAACAACACCAAGTTTATTTTAGCCTTGTGATTTAGCCTGTGGCCTCAGGCTCTCCTCCAAACACCCTCCTGGGGCACCCTGACCTCCTGGAGCGGATCACCGGGTCCTTTCTCCTCCTTCTCTTGTTCCCCTTTGAATTGAAGTGGGAGTAGAAACCAGCTCTCCGTGTTCTGTCAGAGTTCTCCTGGTGTTAGTCACCCTAACTCCCTGCACCAAATGTCTTCCCTCCTCAATAAAACCTCGAGCTTGGTGTTGATTTCCTCCTGGAGCTAAAAAACCCTTGGATAAATTTAATTAAGGTAGAGAAAACTCAGTGGCTTCACACCAAACCCCTCAATTAACAGGGTTTAAAATGGCCTTTTCTAGCTGAGGCTTAAACAGACCTTGTGGAGGGAAGGGGGAGGGAGGAGAAAGTCCCTCTCAGTGTCTGATAACAAACCAAACAGCTGCTGATACTCTCTAAACTTGTCATTTTTAGGGCCTTTTTTTCAGTCTCTGGAGGCTCTTTGTGTAATTAAAGGGAAGGAAAGCTGATTTTTTTGGGCTCTCCTAAAGGGTGAGTCTCTCAACCAGATGGAATTTGACTCTAAACTTCACCTCTCCAGGGGAGATTTTGGGTTGGATTTGATCCCTTTAAATATTTACATCATGTTTTCCCTTCTCACCTTTGCTTTAGCTCCTTCACCCTTGACAAAAAAAGACAGGATCATCTTAATTTGGGGTGCACAAACCTTTCCCAGATCCAAACCCCTTAAACCCTCATGGTAAAACCTCCTCAATGTGATTTTTTTGCTACCTTGAACCTCCAGATCTCTTTGGAGCTGGGAATTCCTCTTCCCCCCCACCACTTTAATAGGATTTAAGCCCCCAAAACAACCCCTTCCTGGCAGAATTAAATGAATTAAACCTCACACCTAGAACATTTAAGCACTTTATATTAATTAAATCCACATTATTCATCTTAAATCGTGGTATGGGTGGGATGGGGTGAAGTTTGTCCTGATATTCTACAAGAAGAAAAGAAATTTGGGCTCTTCTTGAAGGAAAACTTGAAGCAGCTTCTTGGAAAACCAGGAAAAATCAGATCCTGGGGTGGGACCACGTGCTGGTTTAACTGGGATTTTACCTGTGGGGTAGAAAGGAAAATGATGAAATACTAAAATCAGGGAAAATGGAAGGGAAAAATACTTCTGGGATCATATTTCTCCCTCCTTATCCCAAGTAGAATCCCTGGCTTTTCAGGGATGGGATGTTCCTCACCCAGGGGATTGTCTACCTGTGTTTTTTGGGTGCTGGCAACCCCTCTGTGTGACCAAAAATGTTGAGTTTGGAGGTTTCTCAGTAGTTTGGACTTGTCCTCCTCTCCCATTGTGGAATATCACTCACCAGTGGCCTCCTCTCCCTTCAAAGAGCCGGAATCTTCTGCTCCAAGAAGCCAACTGGTCTGATGGGCAACCAACCTGGTCCTGTTGGACCTCGTTTCTGGGTGGGTTGAGTTAAAACAAAGGCTTTAAATTGGGTTTTTTTTTGGAGGTTTCTCCCCTTTCCTGTATTTTTTAGACCCAGAGAAGCTCTGGTGGTTCATGGAATGCATTAGGGACCTTCAGAGCCCATCTAGTCCCACCCCAGGGACATCTTCACTAGGTCAGGTCGCTCAGAGCCCCATCCACCCTGACCTTGAGTGTCTCCAGGGACGGGGCCTGGTTTAAAACCATCACCCTTGTCCTATCACTCCATCCCCTGGGGAATGGTTCTTCCCCAGCTTCCTTGTAGGCACCTTTCCCAAATTAGAAGGTGTCCCCCCCCCACCCAGGAACCTTCTCTTCTCCAGGCTGAAGACCCCCAACTCTCTCAGCCTGGCTTCATAGGAGAGATGCTCCAACCCTTGCATCATTTTTTGTGGTACCCTCTCCAAGAGGTCCATGTCCTTCTTATGCTGAGGGCTCCAGAGCTGGACCTAGGTGATGCCTCCCCAGAGCAGAGGGGCAGGATCCCCTCTCTGGATCTGCTGGCTACAGCCCAGGATGTACACAGGTGGCTCATGTCCATCTTCTCACCCATGAGGTGTCGCCCCCCCCCCCCCCCAAATCCTTTCCTTCAAGGCTGCTTCCCAGCACATCATCTCCTCAGGGAGAGATTATCCCCACCTGGGTGCAGGACCAGCTTGTTTGACCCTCATGACATTCCCCTGGACCCACTTCTCCATCCTGGCCAGATCCCTCTGGGATCCCTCCCATCCTCCCAGGAGATCTCAGTGGTAGAACATCACCTGGGGACAAGCCAAATCCAACTGTGGCACTTAGGAAATACCAACCCTTGTGCCTGATTCCAACTGAGTTGTCTTCTCCTGGAGCTGGAGGAACCCTGTGGAGCTCAGCCATAAGGTTCCCCAGACAAAATAAAGTGAATTTTGGTAAAAATAACCACGCTGAGCGTTGATTATTTTTTTGTCTGGTGAGGGGGTCACTTGTCTTTGATGTCCCTCATGGAATTGAGATGCTGAGAAGCTTGGGACTATCACTTGGAGGTGACTTTCTCTTGGTTGATGATTATTGAGATGCTAAAGTGGAGTGGGGAACTCAAAGCAGAGAGGTAAGAAGGTTTTTCCAGGCTGGATCAGATGCTCTAGCTAGAAGCAAACGTGGTTTTTTGAGGGTCTTCTACTTTGGGTGAGAAGTTTGGGATGCTCCAGCAGAGAAAAAAAGGCTGTAGAAACCTTGAAATAAGGAATCTTGACCCAAACTTTGAGGGTCTTGGAGAGCATGGCTGGATGTTGGAGGTGGAAACATCAGTGGGAGAGACCCAAAGCCTCTGCTACTCCACAAATCCAAAGCTGAGGGAGCTGGGAGTACCTAAATCTACCCTTTCCCACCCAGATTTTGCACCTTGGGAGTATCTAAGAGGGGTTTTTTGGGGTGGATTATGGAGTTTGAAGTTCTTTTCCACCCTTGGTGAGTGCTGGCTCACCTTTGCCCCTGGGCATTGTCCCCTGGTAGGTGGGACCTCAGTGGGTTTTATAGCAATTAATTTGGCTTAAAATAAGGGTGTAAGAGCATCAGGATGGGCCATAACTCGTTAGGCACACGGTGTTAATTGTCTCCTCTTGGAGAAATGAGTTGGGAGGGGATGGAGCAGGGTAAAAAAAGGCCCAAATGGGCAAAACAAACCTTTTAAATCCCTGATTTTTTGGGGTTTGGGTTATTGGATTTGTGTAATTAACGATGTAATTAGGATTTGTAGCTATTAAATGAGCTCATTTAGCCCCCCTGCTGGTACCTTCCTCCTGGATGAGCTTCCAACAGGTAGCAAACACTGAGTAAGGAGCGAGTAGGCACTCCTAACACCAGCTTTAACCTCTAAAAGACTGGGGTTAAACCATTAATTAAAGCCCAGCGCTAATTAACCGCGGTGTGACAGTGCCCTGAGCAACCCAGTGGAGTTTCCCCCCCCCCTGGACATGCCTTTTAGGCTTCCCTGTTCCTCACCCTTAGCTTTACCTTAGCTAAGCTTTCCACTCTAGCTTACTAAAGCTCAGCTTAAAGTTAGTCAGAGCTGCTAAGCCAGTCCTAATTTGGCCTCTTGGGACTTTGTTGTGCTGAATTCTTTTTGGAGGGGTGGGTAAAGTGTTGCATCTCCCAAATTTTTAGAAAACAAAGAATTAAAGATCTTTTAATTTAGTTTAATTTCTTAATTGGGTTTAATTAAGATGAGGGGGGGGTGTTTAACAATGCTGGTGAAGATGTTGGTTGTGGTTATGGTCCCATCACCTTCCCAGCAGATGATGCTTAAATCACCTACTCAGGAAGGTGATGACTCTGATGAGAGAGCGTGGAGCGATCGCTGCTAAGCCAGGCTTTGAGCTACCTAAACCCAGCTCTTAGAACCAGCTTAAACCCTCTGAAAGGATTTTCTTAGGGGCTAAAAAGAGGGTTTTTTGAGTCGTTTTCAGGGAGAGGTAACAAAGAAGCAGCATCTTTGGCCTTGGTGAAGGTCTGGTTTGGGTTGGTTTGCTCGAAATCATCTTGATTTCTTCTCAGATTATGTAAATTTGGAAGCAGATTATGTAAATTTGGAAGCAGATTATGTAAATTTGGAAGCAGATTATGTAAATTTGGAAGCAGATTATGTAAATTTGGAAGCAGATTATGTAAATCTGGGAGCATGGATAACTTCAGACCATGATCAGGCTCAACGTTGGTGCCTGTAGTCCTGAGATTAAAACAGGGTTCTTTCTCCTTCCAGATCTTTCTTCCCAGAGCAGCTTTGAAAATGAAGGTCAGAGGATTCAGCTGGTGAAGAAGAACCCCACCACCTCGAAGGGTCAACTCTGATTTCAGGTGATTCTCCTGGTTTATTCTTGGCTTCTCCTCTTCTTCTACCTCTAAGCTCAGGATTTATGGGGTGCAGCTTTCTAGCAACATCATTTTGGGGGTGTCAGGAGAAGGTGACCTGGAGGAGGGGCTGTGGGAGCTCACTCTGGTGAGGAATTCTCCTTGTTTTTTCTTCAAGTGATGGAAAAATGAGCTTAGAATGAGCTTCTCCCCTAAAATTTAATGAGAAAAGCTTAATTAAAGGTGGTCTTCTTGCTGTCCCAGCAAGTTCAGGATGTGGGACTGTCCTCCTCATGGAATCTTGCTGGATTCAGGGTGTGAATCCCCCCCCCCCCAACTCCCATGGGATGCACAAAGATGCTGCTTAAGTTAAACCAAGTTTAGAAAGGTTGGGATTACATCCACAGGGATAGAGATGAAGGGATTAGGGATGGAATTAGGGATGGAACTGGGATTAAACCCCCTCCCAACCTTCTGGATGTCAGATTTCAGGCAAGTCCCCCTCCTCATCCTAAACCTGATCTGGGAGTGAGTTTAATTAAACCCAGCCTATTGTGGGTTTGGTTAAGCCTCTGCAGCATCTTCTGACACCACCAAAGCTCAGCCTGGTGTCCAGGCACTCAGTGATGTGGATAAATGGATCTGATTGACCAGTCCTGGTTCTGAGTTGAGGTGTCCATCAACCAAACTTAGCCTGGACCTTTCCAGCCACACTGGCCACCAAATCCAAAACCTCTTCCAAAAAGTGGGATTTATGGATTGGAATTTTCTTGAAATTGCTGTAAAATTGGTGAAGAACAGAGGAAATGTTGGAGCTGGTTGGAATCCTGATGGATCCCAAGATCCCAGCAGGACCTAGGGATCCTAGCCAAACCCGTGGGATCCCAACAGGATCCCAGTAGGACCCACAGGATCCCAGTAGGACCCACGGGATCCCAGTCAGATCCACAGGATCCCAGCGGGACCCAGGGATCCTGGCAGGACCCACAGGATCCCAGCAGGATGCAGGGATCCCAGGAGCACCCACAGGATCCCACCTGGACCTTCAGGATCCCAGCAGGATGCTGTTTCTTTCCTACCTCATGGATCTCCCTCTTATTTCCTCCTCAAACATCATCCCTTTTAAACCAACTGGAAAGAATCCCTCTGCCCAGTTCCAAACCAGTATCTCCTTCCAGTCAGGAGGAGGAGGAGGAGGAGAAGAGCTTCTTCTGGAGATCTTGAGCTCCTCCTGGCCTGGCAGTTCCCTCTACCGGCTCCAAGCTGAATTACACCCCTTTCCCTCCCCACCTCTTCCCTGGAGGAAAAGAAACCCTGGGATCTATGTCAGCAGGAGGCATAAAACCCACATGGATCCAGCCTGGTGGACATCAACCTCTCCACACCAAACACCATCCTCCTCCCACATCTCAGTTCTACCTAAGGAAGTGCAGGAATTCCTGCTGATTACAGGAATGAGGTTCACTGGGGGGTAGTTTTAGTGTAAGAAATCACTTTTCTTCCCTTTAGTCTGTGTTGAGTCTCTTTTGCCTGTGACACTAATTGCAGAGTGACCCCTCTCTGTCCTTATCTCCAATCCCAAACCTCCCAATAGATCTATTTTCTCCCCTTTTTAACTGAAAATGGGAGCAAGTGAGCAGCTTGATGACCATTTGACCTCTAACCAAGGCCAAACCACCACCCTGGCTTCCAGCTCTACATTAAAAACCCTATAGAATTCTCTAGAAACAGCTTTCCTTCCCCATTCCTGCCATTCATTGGTTCCTTTCTTCCCTCAGATCCCTGTATCCAAAGGCATTTTGTGCCTGAAGCCACTGCAGATAGATGGAGAAGCCAAGCAACTTCTGACTCCTCATCATTTTCCGGGGCAAAATTGGACGGCGATGTATCCTACAAGGTAACTCCTTTCACACCTTGAGTATCCCTTGAGTATCCCCATCACCCCGAGGAGTTTTTCCAAGAGAGGCAAATCCAGATGGTTTCCAAATCTGGTGCTCCCATATCCATGTCTATAAAACCTCCTGGAAAAGATCCCAGAGGGAGTTGGGTGCTGCTGATGCTCCTTGTGATTGTCTACACCCCTGATACACCCTCCTGTACCCCCAACATGCTGAGGTTTGCTAACACCTTGGCACCCTAATCCTCTCTACCCCAGCTGAGATGGGACTCCATAACCCCATGAGAGCAGAGAGGTGAGAAGCCATTTCTTCCTCAGCTTCCCCAAGCAGGACATCACTGGAAACCAGTGAATAATAAGACTTAATTAAGCCCACGTGATATATAACTCCTCTAATTAATAGTCTTCAGCTTAGTGTGTCCTACACCTTCGCTTCACCAAAGGAACAAGCATCACAGAGGGTGTCTTGACATGAAGGTCCCACACGCCTGGTGAGGGTGGGGGTTCACCCATGGTGAGGTTTAGGGAAGCTACTGGTTGACAGCATCTAGTCCTGGCTTAGTGGTGACCTCTCAACGCAGCTCTAGTTGAGGGATGGTCTTTGGAGAGCTCTGGAATATACCCCAGGAGAAGTTAGGATGCTCAGCAGAACATCTCTCCCCATGTTTGTGGTCTTCAGAATGAGGCTGGTTGGATTGGATGATCTTAAAGGTCTCTTCCAACCTTGTGATTCTGGGATGTTTAAATGAGCAACCCAATGATTTTCCATCTAAAGATGGTCTAACAAGAGGTTATCCACCTCTGACAAGAGGTTATCCACCTCTGACAAGAGGTTATCCACCTCTGACAAGAGGTTATCCACCTCTAACAAGAGGTTATCCACCTCTGACAAGAGGTTATCCACCCAGATCATCTACCTAACACTCTACTCAAAGGTTATCTACCTAGATGATCCACCTAACAGTGGTCTACCTACACTTTCTACCTAGGTCTTCTACCTAAATTAACTCCATAAAGTTCATTACCCACCAAAAAAAAGATCTCCCTAAGGATTGTCTACCTAAATGATCTCCTGAAAGCAGATGGTAGGTCTCCTCAGCTGAAGTATCCCTTGGAAGCTCAACCTTCACCTAAAAGACAGGTTTTCAGCCTGAAATTGGGGTGAGCTGAGAAGCTGGATGGAGATAAACCACCTGACCTCCAGCTGGAGTTCAAAGTTGGCCAACCCCAACCTAACTTCTCTCCCCTGTGTTGGTGAACCCACCCCTGGAGCTGAAATGAGTAGAGGCTCCTACCTTGGGGGGACCACACAACGCTGTCGCTGAGGTTCTTAGTTGCCCCCCAACTAGTCTGGTGGAGGTCCACCTGCTTATTTTTTAAACAACACCTTAAGCTTGAGGTTGAGGTGATGATTTCTCCTCTTGGTTTTTCAGGGTGTCCGGTGAGGAATGCAATGGGATCAACAGCATGTCCACGGAGAGCGGCCCTGGAACGAGACTGAGGAACTTACCGGTGATGGGGGATGGACTTGAAACCACCCAAATGTCTACGACCCAATCACAGGCTCAACCCCAACAAGGCAACGTCGTAGGCGTTAATCCCCCTCCTCCAGAGACCTCCAACCCCAACAAACCCAAGCGACAGACCAACCAGCTCCAGTATCTACTCAAGGTGGTGCTCAAGACCTTATGGAAGCACCAGTTTGCGTGGCCTTTCCAACAGCCCGTGGATGCCGTCAAGCTGAACCTCCCTGTAAGTAGAGGTGGAGAAACCTCATGCACCTCTGGCACCCGTGTCCACCCTCCTAAAATCCCAGAATCCACCTTGATTGGTTGGACTTGATGATCTTCAGGCTCTTTTCCTGAAGTTCTTCTAGAAAACTCCACATGAGGTGGGGTTCTCAGTGATTCAGCTGCTGCTTTGTCGTTTCCCACCCAATTTTTTCTGCTGGGATGTGGAGAAGAAAGTGGGAATTCAATTCAAACACCCAAAAAATGACCAAGCACCAAAAATTAAACACCAGAAATTAATAGATATGAAAGTTAATTAAGAGTATCAACTCTTGGGGGGGTTCCTTACTGCTCCCCAAAGCCCAGCGTGCTCCAGAGCATCCCAGTATGAAGGATTTTGGCCTCCCAGCCCCTCTTCATCACCCTCCTGCAGCTGAAGGCCATTTCTCTGGGCCTGGTCCTCCCTGCCCTGGGCACCAGCCCCTCTCCTGGAGCCCCTCAAGGGATGGGAAAGGGCTCAGAGCTCTTCTCAGAAGCAACCTTATCTTCTCCCAATTGAACTATCCCAGCTCTCCCAGCCTTGGCTCTGGAGGAGAGGCCTCCAGCCCTCCCATCATCTCTGTGCTCCAACAGCTCCGTGTCCTCCTCATCTTGGGGACCCCTGAGCTGGGAGCAGCGCTGCAGGGGAGGGGAGGGTCTCCCCAGAGTGGAGCAGAGGGACAGAATCCTCCCTTGACCTGTTTGTCCTGCTGCTGGGGGTGCAGCCCAGGACATGGGTGGCTTTCTGGGTGCCAACACACGTTGCTGGGTCAGCTTGAACCTGTGGTCCCCCAAAACTCCCAAGTCCTTCTCCTCAGGCCTGCTGTCTGTCTGTCCATCCATCCCTCCATCCATCCCTCCATCCCTCCACCCATCCATCCATCCATCCTTCCCTCCATCCATCCATCCATCCATCCATCCATCCATCCATCCATCCATCCCTCCCTCCCTCCATCCATCCCTCCCCCAGCTTGTCACTGTCCTGGGCATTGCCCTGACACACGTGCAGGATCTGGCCCTTGGCCTTGTTGAATTTGACACAGTCCCACCTCCTGCAGCCTGTCCAGGTCCATCTGGACACCAATCCCTTCCTCACGGTGTGACAACCCACCACACAGCCCCCAAACTTCCTCAGGGTGCCCTCCAGAAGGATATTGAGGTGCTGGAGAGTGTCTGGAGGAGGACAAGGATGAGCTGAAGGGTCTGGAGAACAAGTCTGATGAGGGAACTGGATTAGGACAGGAGAAAATGGCCTCAAGTTGGACATGGGGAGGTTTAGATGGGATATTGGGGAATGATTCTTCCCCCAAAGGGTGGTGAAGCACCAGGACAGGCTCCCAGGACAGTGGTGGACCTAGAACACACATCGATGGGGACGTGGTTTGTTGGTTGGACTTGATGACGTTGAGGTGAATGGTTGGGACTTGATGATCTTCAAGGTCTTTCCCAACAAAACCAGTTCTGTGCTTCTGAGTTGATGTGGAAACCTTCTCCTGCCTCACCAGGCTTCCATGTCCATCACAGATGAGCCAGGGAACACCACAACCCATCCCCTCAACCCACTCAAACCATCCCCAGCAGGAGTTGGAGTCAAACCCAAAGAGAAGAACCCAAACATCACTTACACCTGGTTCATTCCACATCAGCTTCCTCTTCCATGCCCAGCTTGGGTCCTTCCACCTCCCACCAGGAGAGATTTCTCCTCCCCATCCCTCTAGAGAAACATTCTTCCACCCAACACCCCACTCCCCTTTCTCCATTTCACCTCTCAAGATACAACAGCTTGGAAAACATCACCTTGAACTTCCTCCTGGTAGCAACAAGCTCCTCATTGTAGTAAACCTGGTGTAGTAAATCCCCTTGTAGTAAATCCTGGTTCCTTCTCTCACCATCTCCTTCTCCTCCCTTCTGCAGGATTATTATAAGATAATTAAAACTCCAATGGACATGGGAACAATTAAGAAGCGCTTGGAGAATAATTACTACTGGAATGCTCAAGAATGTATCCAGGATTTTAACACCATGTTTACAAACTGCTACATCTACAACAAGGTAGGAGAAGGTCCTCAAATTGGTGGGGTTTCTGATGGAAATCTGGTTTAGCAGCCATCCTTCTGGATAGCATGGATCTGGATGTCCCACTAAGGGATGAGGGTGGAATTTTGGAGAGGAGGAGGAGGAGGTTCTTGAGGTGGTACCAGGTTGTACTTGAGTGTGGGGCACTCGTTCCTTGTCTTCTTATGAAGAAGTTGGTGAGATGTGAATAGAGCCTGGGTGGTTCCTCCCTCCTCATCCATCCCTGTGGCTTCACTCTCACATCCTTTGACCTTCCTCTTCCTCCTCCTCCTCTTCCTCATCCATCCCCGTGGCTTCACCCACATGTCCTTTGACCTTCCTCTTCTCCTCTCTGAAACGTTGTGTAGAAGCTTTCCCACTCCCAAACAAGCTCCTGGTAGCAGCTTCTGTCCCTTGAAACCACCTCCTTGACCGTTGCCCTTTGTGGTGTGAACCAACTGGAAGGAGGGTGGTCTCTTCAAGGCCTCATCTTTCTCCTCCATCCTCATCCATCTCCCCTGAGGGTGGGCTCTTCAGCTTTCTCCTCCATCCTCATCCATCTCTTCCAGGCTGGAGGATCTCTCCAGCTGATGGTGGAGCTGGCTTTGCCTTCTCTCAACATCACCCGTCACAACACCCGTTGAGTGATGGGCTTTGTGCCATCACCTCCACCCAAATTTTATTCCAACCTGACTTGGAACCCTCCTACCTCTTGTGAAGGATCCCAACATCCACCTTCTTCCTTTTTCCAGGAGGAAATCCCCTTGCAAGCCTGTGTTGAGCTCCTCCTGCCCCTGCTCTACATGAGACCCACCAAGTGAGGGTCACCTCATGGGGTGAAAACACCAATTCCCATCAAACCATCTCCTCCTTCTCCCTCTTTTTCCCCTTCTTTTCCCTCCTCCTTCCTTCCTTTGCCATGGTTTGGTCTTGGTGACATCCCAAGCCTGTCACCTCTAAGGATGAAGGACATTAGGATGAGGGGTCATCAACTCAACGATGGGATCCCATCTGCTTTCCTGCCGCGCTACGGAGAGCGTAACCACCACCATCCTCTCCAGAGAGAGAGATTTGCTCCAAATATCTCCATATCCTTCCTTAATTAACGATGTTTGTTTCTCCTTCCAGCCAGGGGATGACATAGTCTTAATGGCAGAAGCTCTGGAGAAGCTTTTCCTCCAAAAAATCTCTGAAATGACCCAGGAGGAAACGGAAATTGTCATAGCCCAGACGAAGGGAAGAGGACGCGCCAGGAAGGAAGCAGGTAGGGATCCTTCCTTGGTTCTTCCACCCTTCAGCTTCAGGCTGAGGAACCTGCCTGCACCCCCTGGACTTGGTGGGATTGGTGAGGGTGGTTAATTGGGGCTGATAATTAATCCCAGATGTTCTTCCATGGGATTGGCACTTCGTTTTGGAGGGTCTGGAATGGGGTGGGATGGAAGGTGGACACCTCATATGGGGTTATCCCTGTGAGACCCTAGGAGAAGGCAGTGAGGTCCCAGAGTCCCTCCTTGGTGGCATCTGGGGATGGTTTTTGGGGGGACACAACGTGGTGGGGACAGATTTTGCTGCTGGAACCTCGGCATCCCTGGCTTTCCCATGATCCCAAGTGCTGGAATTCCCACTGAGGGGGTGGAATATCCTTGGGGATCACATGCCCAGACCCATGGGATCCCAGTCAGACCCATGGGATCCCAGTAGGATGCAGGGATTCCAGCAGGACCCACAGGATCCCAGTCAGACCCACAGGATCCTGGCAGGACCCAGGGATCCCAGGAGGACCCACAGGATCCCACCTGGACCCTTGGGATCCCAGCCAGACCAAGGGAATCCCAGTCAGACCCATGGGATCCCAGTAGGATGCAGGGATCCCAGCAGGATACTGGGATCCCAGTCAGACCCACAGGATCCTGGTCGGACCCATGGGATCCCAGGAGGATGCAGGGATCCCAGCCAGATCCCTGGATCCCAGGAGGACCCAGGGATTCCAGCTGGACCCACAGGATCCCACCTGGACCCTCGGGATGCCAGCAGGACCCACAGGATCCCATCCAGAGCCACAAGATCCCAGCAGGATGCAGGGATCCCAGCTGGATCCTTGGGATCCCAGCAGGACCCAGGGATCCCAGCAGGACAGGCGCCACTGGGCCCTGCCAGCAAGAAACCCCCTTGGGAAGGGATGGACATGAGAGGAGGAGGAGGAGGAGTCCTTTGCCTTCATCACAGTCATCTTCTGGGAGGGCTTTTGGCACAGGGACCTCCTGGATCCCTGGAATCATTGAACCAACCGTTGGGGGTGGGAAAAAGATCTCCCAAGATCACCTGGAGCTCCATAACAGAGAAGAGTCACGTGGCTCAAGGCCAGGGGTGGGGGGAGGGGGTGTCACCCCACCACCTTGTGAGGCCCATCCCCCACAACGTGGTTAATTCCGGGAGGTAACGACCCCCTTCTAACGACTCTTTCCCTTGGCAGTGACATCCAAACCCGGCTCATCCGCCGTCCCCAACCCAACCCAAGCGGCGTCCCCGGCGCCGCCGCCGCCACCGGCGCCGCCTCAAACCCTCCAGTCGGCTCAGACCCCTCACCCCTTCCCCCCCGTCACCCCCGACCTCATCGTCCAGACCCCCGTCATGACGATGGTGCCTCCGCAACCGCCCGCCCCGCCACCGCCTGCTCCTCAGGCTCCCGCGCCGCCCACCCCGGCTCCACAACCCATCCAGCCTCACCCTCCTGTTATCCCCACGCCTGCCCAGCCCGTGAAGGTGAGTCGTTCCTTAATTAGCTTAACGAGACGCTCTCAATTAGGTGGCCACGTTGGTGGTCTTAAAACCAACCGTCCTTGAGCTCTACATGACATGGGAAGATGAGCTTGACTTGGGAGGTCGACCTTGACTTGGGAGGATGAGCTTGACTTGGGGTGATGAGCTTGACTTGGGAGGTTGAGCTTGACTTGAGAGGATGAGCTTGACTTGGGAAGATGAGCTTGACTTGGGAGGTTGAGCTTGACTTGGGAGGGTGAGCTTGACTTGGGAGGATGAGCTTGACTTGGGAGGTCGAGCTTGACTTGGGAGGTCGAGGTTGACTTGAGAGGATGAGCTTGACTTGGGGTGATGATGTTGACTTGGCAAGATGGTCTTGACTTGGCAAGATGACTTGGGAGGGTGAGCTTGACTTGGGAAGATGAGCTTGACTTGGGAGGGTGAGCTTGACTTGGGGTGATGAGCTTGACTTGGGGTGATGAGCTTGACTTGGGAGGTCGAGCTTGACTTGAGAGGATGAGCTTGACTTGGTAAGATGAGCTTGACTTGGGGTGATGATGTTGATTTGGCAAGATGGTCTTGACTTGGGAAGATGACTTGGAGGGTGAGCTTGACTTGGGAAGATGAGCTTGACTTGGGAGGGTGATCTTGACTTGGGAGGTCGAGCTTGACTTGAGAGGATGAGCTTGACTTAGGAGGATGAGCTTGACTTGGGGTGATGAGCTTGACTTGGGAGGTTGAGCTTGACTTGGGAAGATGAGCTTGACTTGGGAGGGTGAGCTTGACTTGGGAGGATGAGCTTGACTTGAGAGGATGAGCTTGACTTGGGGTGATGAGCTTGACTTGGCAAGATGGTCTTGACTTGGCAAGATGACTTGGGAGGGTGAGCTTGACTTGGGAGGGTGAGCTTGACTTGGGAGGGTGAGCTTGACTTGGGAGGGTGAGCTTGACTTGGGGTGATGAGCTTGACTTGGGAGGATGAGCTTGACTTGGGAGGTCGAGCTTGACTTGAGAGGATGAGCTTGACTTGGGGTGATGAGCTTGACTTGGCAAGATGGTCTTGACTTGGCAAGATGACTTGGGAGGGTGATCTTGACTTGGGAAGATGAGCTTGACTTGGGAGGGTGAGCTTGACTTGGGAGGGTGAGCTTGACTTGGGAGGATGAGCTTGACTTGGGAGGGTGAGCTTGACTTGGGAGGGTGAGCTTGACTTGGGAGGATGAGCTTGACTTGGGAGGGTGAGCTTGACTTGGGAGGGTGAGCTTGACTTGGGGTGATGAGCTTGACTTGGGAGGGTGATCTTGACTTGGGAGGTCGAGCTTGACTTGAGAAGATGAGCTTGACTTGGGGTGATGAGCTTGACTTGGGAGGTCGAGCTTGACTTGAGAGGATGAGCTTGACTTGGGAAGATGAGCTTGACTTGGGGTGATGATGTTGACTTGGCAAGATGGTCTTGACTTGGCAAGATGACTTGGGAGGGTGATCATGACTTGGGAAGATGAGCTTGACTTGGGGTGATGAGCTTGACTTGGCAAGATGGTCTTGACTTGGCAACATGACTTGGGAGGGTGATCTTGACTTGGGAAGATGAGCTTGACTTGGGAGGGTGAGCTTGACTTGGGAAGATGAGGTTGACTTGGGAGGGTGAGCTTGACTTGGGAGGGTGAGCTTGACTTGGGAAGATGAGCTTGACTTGGGGTGATGATGTTGACTTGGCAAGATGGTCTTGACTTGGCAAGATGACTTGGGAGGCTGATCGTGACTTGGGAAGATGAGCTTGACTTGGGAGGTCGAGCTTGACTTGGGAGGTCGAGCTTGACTTGGGAGGTCGAGCTTGACTTGGGAGGATGATGTTGACTTGGCAAGATGGTCTTGACTTGGCAAGATGACTTGGGAGGGTGATCTTGACTTGGGAAGATGAGCTTGACTTGGGAGGGTGAGCTTGACTTGGGGTGATGAGCTTGACTTGGGGTGATGAGCTTGACTTGGGGTGATGAGCTTGACTTGGGGTGATGAGCTTGACTTGGGAGGATGAGCTTGACTTGGCAAGATGGTCTTGACTTGGTAAGATGACTTAGGAGGGTGATCTTGACTTGGGAAGATGAGCTTGACTTGGGAGGGTGAGCTTGACTTGGGGTGATGAGCTTGACTTGGGGTGATGAGCTTGACTTGGGAGGTCGAGCTTGACTTGAGAGGATGAGCTTGACTTGGGGTGATGAGCTTGACTTGGGAGGTCGAGCTTGACTTGGGAGGTCGAGCTTGACTTGGGAGGTCGAGCTTGACTTGAGAGGATGAGCTTGACTTGGGGTGATGAGCATGACTTGGGAGGATGATGTTGACTTGGGAAGATGGTTTTGACTTGGCAAGATGACTTGGGAGGGTGAGCTTGACTTGGGAAGATGAGCTTGACTTGGGAGGGTGAGCTTGACTTGGGGTGATGATGTTGACTTGGGAGGTCGAGCTTTACTTGAGAGGATGAGCTTGACTTGGGGTGATGAGCTTGACTTGGCAAGATGGTCTTGACTTGGCAAGATGACTTGGGAGGGTGATATTGACTTGGGAAGATGAGCTTGACTTGGGAGGGTGAGCTTGACTTGGGGTGATGAGCTTGACTTGAGAGGATGGTCTTTACTTCCTCCCCCCTTCCTCCTCCCTCTTGGAAGGGGAATGACCGTGGTTTGGTCAAAGGGGTCCGGTCTGGAGCGAGATGAGCCGGAAGTGGCCGGTTCTGACACTGGTTAAACTGGGGTGTGGTGAAGCCCACACAGGTCTGAGGGGAAGAACCACGGGAGGCCTAACCAACCTTCCTCGAGCCTTAGGTGAACTGGGAGCTTGGTCTTGGGAGGATGGAGAAGCCCAACTCAACCCTCCCTCCCTCCGCCTCTCCTCCTCCTCCTCCTCCTCTCCTCTCCTCTCTCTCCTCCTCTCCCTCCCTCCTCTCCTCTCCCTCCTCCTCCTCCTCCTCTCCTCTCCCTTCCCCTTCCTCCTCCCTTCCTCCTTCCTCCTCCCTTCCCCTCCTCCTCCTCCCTTCCCCTTCCTTCCTCCCTTCCTCCTCTTCCTCCTCCCTCTCTCCTCCTCTCCCTTCCTCCTCTCCCTTCCTCCCTCTCCCTTCCTCCTCTCCCTTCCTCCTCCTCCTTCTCCTCTCTCTTCCTCCTCTCCCTTCCTCCTCTCCCTCCTCTCCCTTCCCTCTCCTCCTCCCTTCCCCTTCCTCCTCCCTTCCCCTTCCTCCTCTCCTTCCCTCTTCCTCCTCCTTCCTCCTCTCCTTCCCTCTCCTCCTCCCTTCCTCCTCTCCTTCCTCTCTCCCTTCCTCCTCTCCTTCCTCCTCCTCCCTTCCTCCTCTCCCTTCCTCCTCTCCCTTCCTCCTCTCCCTTCTCCTCTCCCTTCCTCCTCTCCTCCTCCTCCCTTCCTCTCTCCCTTCCTCCTCTCCCTTCCTCCTCTCCCTTCTCTCTCCTCCTCTCCCTTCCTCCTCCTCCTTCCTCCTCCTCCCTTCCTCTTCCTCCTCCCTTCCTCCTTCCTCCTCCCTTCCTCCTCCTCCCTTCCTCCTCCTCCCTTCCTCCTCCTCCCTTCCTCCTCCTCCCTTCCTCCTCTCCCTTCCTCCTCTCCCTTCCTCTCTCCCTTCCTCCCCTCCCTTCCTCCTCTCCCTTCCTCCTCTCCCTTCCTTCCTTCTCCCTCCCTCTTCCCTCCTCTCCCTCCCTCTTCCTCCTCTCCCTCCCTCTTCCTCCTCTCCCTCCCTCTTCCTCCTCTCCCTCCCTCTTCCCCTTCCT
>JAKCOZ010000351.1:0-29983 GCA_022605955.1 Rallus limicola | reverse complement strand
GAGAGCAGGTGGAGCTCCACTTTCTTGTCCAAGAGCAGGTTGATTGAGCTCAGCCTTGGGTGCCTAACCTTGGGTTCTTGGGTGTCTAACCTTAGGTTGAGCTCAATCTTGTCTTAAAACCAGGTTGAGCTCAATTTTTGGTGTCTTGAGAGCAGGTGGAGCTCCACTTTCTTCTCCAAGAGCAGGTTGATTGAGCTCAGCCTTGGGTGCCTAACCTTGGGTTCTTGGGTGTCTAACCTTAGGTTGAGCTCAATCTTGTCTTAAAACCAGGTTGAGCTCAACTTTTGGTGTCTTGAGAGCAGGTGGAGCTCCACTTTCTTCTCCAAGAGCAGGTTGATTGAGCTCAGCCTTGGGTGCCTAACCTTGGGTTCTTGGGTGTCTAACCTTAGGTTGAGCTCAATCTTGTCTTAAAACCAGGTTGAGCTCAACTTTTGGTGTCTTGAGAGCAGGTGGAGCTCCACTTTCTTCTCCAAGAGCAGGTTGATTGAGCTCAGTCTTGGGTGCCTAACCTTGGGTTCTTGGGTGTCTAACCTTAGGTTGAGCTCAATCTTGTCTTAAAACCAGGTTGAGCTCAACTTTTGGTGTCTTGAGAGCAGGTGGAGCTCCACTTTCTTCTCCAAGAGCAGGTTGATTGAGCTCAGTCTTGGGTGCCTAACCTTGGGTTCTTGGGTGTCTAACCTTAGGTTGAGCTCAATCTTGTCTTAAAACCAGGTTGAGCTCAACTGTTGGTGTCTTGAGAGCAGGTGGAGCTCCACTTTCTTCTCCAAGAGCAGGTTGATTGAGCTCAGCCTTGGGTGCCTAACCTTGGGTTCTTGGGTGTCTAACCTTAGGTTGAGCTCAATCTTGTCTTAAAACCAGGTTGAGCTCAACTTTTGGTGTCTTGAGAGCAGGTGGAGCTCCACTTTCTTCTCCAAGAGCAGGTTGATTGAGCTCAGCCTTGGGTGCCTAACCTTGGGTTCTTGGGTGTCTAACCTTAGGTTGAGCTCAGTCTTGTCTTAAAACCAGGTTGAGCTCAACTTTTGGTGTCTTGAGAGCAAGTTGAGCTCCACTTTCTTGTCCAAGAGCAGGTTGAGCATGGCTTTGCATCACAGTTGAGCCTCTAAATGCCACCGCTCTCCAGGGTGGTGGGACCCACGTCCTGGTTCCTTGGAGGGGTTAGACCCGAGCGGTGGCTTTTTTGGCCTAGACAATGACATTTAATCCTTGTTCTTAAGTAGTAAGAAGGAACCCGTGACGGTGAAGAACACCAAACCCCCTCCAACCTATGAATCTGAGGAGGAGGAGAAGTGCAAACCCATGTCCTACGAGGAGAAGAGACAACTCAGCTTGGACATTAATAAACTCCCTGGGGAGAAGTTAGGCCGGGTTGTCCACATCATCCAATCCAGAGAACCTTCCTTGAAGAACTCCAACCCCGATGAGATCGAGATCGACTTTGAGACCTTAAAACCATCCACCCTCCGGGAGCTGGAGAGATACGTCACCTCGTGTCTCCGGAAGAAGAGGAAACCTCAAGGTACCTTTGGACCTTCTAAAAGTCCTTCTTGTTCCAGAAGGTTCCGTGGTGTCGTGGTGGAGATGGGTGGGAGTCAAGATGGGATGAGGTGACCTCATCTGGTCCCCTCATCCAATGAAAAGAGAGGGTTTAATTGACTAGTTTAATCCCGTTTCATTCATTATCTCTCTTTAAAGACCTGTAGTAAATCCTCCACCATGTAGTAAATCCTCCACCATGTAGTAAATCCTCCACCACGTGGTCAGTCCTCCACCACGTAGTAAATCCACAACATAGTCCATCCTCCACCACATAGTAAGTCCACCATGTAGTAAACCCTCCACCATGTAGTAAACCCTCCACCATGTAGTAAACCCTCCACCATATAGCAAACCCTCCATCATGTAGTAAATCCTCCACCATGTAGTAAACCCTCCACCATGTAGTAAACCCTCCATCATGTAGTAAACCCTCCATCATGTAGTAAATCCTCCACCATGTAGTAAACCCTCCATTATGTAGTAAATCCTCCATCATGTAGTAAACCCTCCACCATGTAGTAAACCCTCCATTATGTAGTAAATCCTCCATCATGTAGTAAACCCTCCACTATGTAGTAAACCCTCCACCATGTAGTAAACCCTCCACCATGTAGTAAACCCTCCACCATGTAGTAAACCCTCCATCATGTAGTAAACCCTCCACCATGTAGTAAACCCTCCATCATGTAGTAAACCCTCCATCATGTAGTAAACCCTCCACCATGTAGTAAACCCTCCATCATGTAGTAAACCCTCCACCATGTAGTAAACCCTCCATTATGTAGTAAATCCTCCATCATGTAGTAAACCCTCCACCATGTAGTAAACCCTCCACCATGTAGTAAACCCTTCATCATGTAGTAAACCCTCCACCATGTAGTAAACCCTCCACCATGTAGTAAATCCCCCATCATGTAGTAAATCCTCCACCATGTAGTAAACCCTCCACCATGTAGTAAACCCTCCACCATGTAGTAAACCCTCCATCATGTAGTAAATCCTCCACCATGTAGCAAACCCTCCACCATGTAGCAAACCCTCCACCATGTAGCAAACCCTCCATCATGTAGCAAATCCTCCATCATGTAGTAAATCCTCCACCATGTAGTAAACCCTCCACCATGTAGTAAACCCTCCACCATGTAGTAAACCCTCCACCATGTAGTAAACCCTCCATCATGTAGTAAACCCTCCACCATGTAGCAAACCCTCCACCATGTAGCAAACCCTCCACCATGTAGTAAACCCTCCACCATGTAGTAAACCCTCCATCATGTAGTAAATCCTCCATCATGTAGTAAACCCTCCACTATGTAGTAAACCCTCCACCATGTAGTAAACCCTTCATCATGTAGTAAACCCTCCACCATGTAGTAAACCCTCCACCATGTAGTAAATCCTCCATCATGTAGTAAATCCTCCACCATGTAGTAAACCCTCCACCATGTAGTAAACCCTCCACCATGTAGCAAATCCTCCACCATGTAGCAAACCCTCCACCATGTAGCAAACCCTCCACCATGTAGCAAATCCTCCATCATGTAGTAAATCCTCCACCATGTAGCAAACCCTCCACCATGTAGCAAACCCTCCACCATGTAGCAAACCCTCCATCATGTAGCAAATCCTCCATCATGTAGTAAATCCTCCACCATGTAGTAAACCCTCCACCATGTAGTAAACCCTCCACCATGTAGTAAACCCTCCACCATGTAGTAAACCCTCCACCATGTAGTAAACCCTCCATCATGTAGTAAATCCTCCACCATGTAGTAAACCCTCCACCATGTAGTAAACCCTCCACCATGTAGTAAACCCTCCATCATGTAGTAAATCCTCCACCATGTAGTAAACCCTCCACCATGTAGTAAACCCTCCACCATGTAGTAAACCCTCCATCATGTAGTAAACCCTCCACCATGTAGTAAACCCTCCACCATGTAGTAAACCCTCCACCATGTAGTAAACCCTTCATCATGTAGTAAACCCTCCACCATGTAGTAAACCCTCCACCACGTAGTAAACCCTCCACAGGGTTGGAATTCCCATTTCCCCCCTTAATTTTCATTCCAATTAACCAATTAACACCTTTGCAAAGAGGAAAATTAATTTCCCAACTCTTCAGCATCGTTGGTGGGACTCCAAATTTGGGCATTGCCAAATTTGGGCTTCATTTTCATCTCATTTGCATCTGATTTGCATATAAAGCTGCATTTCTTACCCTTTGTTGCTTAAATTCTATTTAATTATCAATTCCATTCCATTTAATTATCGATTTAATACCCAGATTTTTTTTCAATTCTCTTAAAATATGCATAGAATAAATGGAGGTGGTTATTAATGAGCAGAGGGTAATTAAGGAGGGGGGGGTTATTATGCAAATCACCCCCCCCCCAGTGAAAAGGGATGGGGGAGAACTAAAGGAACCTCCTCATTTCCCATCAGCTTCTTGGTCTAAATCAAAACAAACCCAGCCTAATCCTGGGGGGGGGTTATGAACATGAAGATGGAATTTAGGGAGTGAAGGGCTCTGGGGGAGGGGGGGGACTTAAGCTGCTCCTAAATTGCCGCCAGTCGGGTTTATTCTAATTTAGGCATTAAAATAAGGCTGGCTTAATCCTTCCTCACGCCTCAGATTAGGAAATTGGAGGAATTAAGGAGTTTTCAGCCCAGTATGACACAGCCAGGTGGGACTCAGCACTGGGAAGGATGGAGAAGAGGTCCTCACTTTCATTTTAGGCCAGCCTAAAGCGTGTTGGAGAAAGCCAGACCTTTCTACCATGGGTTTAAGGGAAGAAAAAGCCAACCTCACTCTTGCAAGCGTGTTAAATTGGGTTTAAATCCCAGCCTTTGGTGTAAGGGGACATCCCTGTCTCTCCTAAAGACCTTAGAGACCCCTCCCAGTGCTAAAAATAGAGACACAGGATTTAAGCTTGGCTTAAAGCTTGGCTTAACCTATCCACAGGAACATCTGAATGCTGCAGATCACCCAAAACCCGTGATACTGGCAATGGGAGTTGTGGGAGGGGGGGAAGAGACCAGCACCAAGATTCTTAATTACCCTCAAGGGTCTTAATTAGCCTCAAGGGTCTTAATTACCCTTTAACGATGTCGTCTTGTCTTCTTACAGCGGAGAAAGTGGATGTAATTGCTGGTTCCTCTAAGATGAAGGGGTTCTCCTCCTCAGAGTCTGAGAGCACCAGCGAGTCCAGCTCCTCCGACAGCGAAGATTCAGAAACAGGTTAGACGCAGCTTATTTAAAGACTCAGTCCTAGACCTGGTTTCTGTATAAATAAATCATGTTTTCAGTCCTGGCTTGGTCTTTTAATTATCTTTTTGGTTTTGGTTTCTTTCTTTATAATGCCAAAAAAAAAAACAAACCCCAACAAAACAACTCCAAAAACCCCCCCAGTTTCTCCCAAATTCTGAGCTTAACTTTAAACAACTTAGCGGTAACGACGTTGTGATCCTTAAGCCTGACATGATGAGGTGGTTCTTGTGGTCTTCTTAATTAGTGCTTGTGGTTCCCTGCTTGGTTTTAAGGAAGCAAAGCTTGTGGCGGCGCTTTAGAACTGGTTTTATCCCTCCTAACTGCTATCTCACCTTAGAATCCAGAGGTTAAGCTAAGTTTATGCCAAAGATTAAGACTTGGGCAGCTCTGGCAGGTTGGGGAATAATCCAGATTGATTTTCCTACCTTGGGTTGGGGACAGAGAGGGGTGAAAGGCACCAAAAAAGGAGAACCACCCCCCCCCCCAAAAAAATTTGAATTAACCTCAAAAAATTAAGCTGGACTTAAAGGAATCTGCTGTTGAGCTGTGCTGGTGCTGCTCCCCTGTGCTCCTCCTTGTTGAGCTGGGTTTAGGCTGGAGTCTGATGTCTTTTAATGTATTTTAATGTCTTTTGGAGGTAGAATTGGGGTATTTTTATGATTCCAAAGTTCTGGATGGAGCGTTTGGTGGTTGGTGAAAAACCCCTTGAACCTCAGGAATTTGCCCTCAAAATCTCTGTCCTGGTGTTTGCAACCTTTGAAATCCCTTTTAAGTTGTGTTTTAAGAGCTTTTAAGATGCCTTAAGACCTTTTAAGACCTTTTGAAGGATGTTTTAAGATGTTTTAAAACTTCTTACGATGCTTTAAGACCTTTTTCAAATGTTTTAAGGTGTTCTGAGGCCTTTTAAAGACTTCTTAAAAGATGCTTTAAGACCTTTTAAAAGGTGTTTTAAGACCCTTAAAAGTTTTAAAGGTGCTTTAAGACCTTTTTAAGATGCTTTAAGACCTTTTTAAGATGCTTTAAGACCTTTTTAAGATGCTTTAAGACCTTTTTAGACTTTTTAAAAGCCGTTCTAAGACCTTTTAAAACTTTTAAGATGTTTTAAGTCCTTTTGACATGTTTTAAGTCCTTTTTAAGATGTTTTAAGACCTTTTAAAAGCTGTTTAATGACCCTTAAAAGGTTTAAAGGTGTTCTAAGACCTTTTTAAGATGTTCTAAGACCTTTTTAAGATGTTCTAAGACCTTTTTAAGATGCTTTAAGACCTTTTTAAGATGCTTTAAGACCTTTTTAGACTTTTTTAAAGCCGTTCTAAGACCTTTTAAAACTTTTAAGATGTTTTAAGACCTTTTGACATGTTTTAAGTCCTTTTTAAGATGTTTTAAGACCTTTTAAAAGCTGTTTAATGACCCTTAAAAGGTTTAAAGGTGTTCTAAGACCTTTTTAAGATGTTCTAAGACCTTTTTAAGATGCTTTAAGACCTTTTTAAGATGCTTTAAGACCTTTTTAGACTTTTTAAAAGCCATTCTAAGACCTTTTAAAACTTTTAAGATGTTTTAAGTCCTTTTGACATGTTTTAAGTCCTTTTTAAGATGTTTTAAGACCTTTTAAAAGCTGTTTAATGACCCTTAAAAGGTTTAAAGGTGTTCTAAGACCTTTTTAAGATGTTCTAAGACCTTTTTAAGATGTTCTGAGACCTTTTTAAGATGTTCTAAGACCTTTTTAAGATGCTTTAAGACCTTTTTAAGATGTTCTAAGACCTTTTTAAGATGCTTTAAGACCTTTTTAAGATGTTCTAAGACCTTTTTAAGATGCTTTAAGACCTTTTTTAAGACCTTTTAAAAGCTGTTTTAAGACCTTTTAGGCCATATTTTTCACACCATGTATTAACGATGATGTTAATGACCCAGAGCAGGGATGGCTTAATTAGTTTTGCTATTATAAAATACCTACTTTTTTTATTTTCTGGGAGGATAATTGTGGCAGTTCCTGGTTTGAAGTGGAGAACTGAATTAAAAATTCACTCATAAACTTCAAAATTAACCCAGAACTTCTTAATTACATCCAGCATCTTGACGATCTTTTCCTAACAAAGGGATTTTAAGCCATATGGGGATCCCTCCACGTGATTAAATGAACCCCAATTAATTACCAACTCCATTTTCTTCTCTTTTAAGTGTGGTTTCACTCCTCAACAGCAGCTCCTCATGCTGGTTTTTGGCTCTTAAAACTTTTAAAACCAGGATTAGTTTTATTTTACCCTCTTAAACCTACACGATGCCTCCACCTCTCCATAGCTGACAATTAAAACACTTTTATTTATTAAATCCAGAGTGTTTTGCCAAAAAAAAAACACTTCTGAACATGAAAAGCTTGGAAGGGGAGGGCAAATAAGTCTGGCTTTGGAGTATAGATGAGACCAAGCCTTTGCCTTGAGCGCTGAGAGGGTTATTCCAGTTTAGCTTGTTGGGATTAGCAATTAGTGGGATGCAAATGACCCTGAAATTCCATCCTAGAAGCACTTAAGTAGGATTTAATTGAGGTTTTCTTCACTTCTCCCACATCTCCCATATTTCTCCCAGTTTTAAGCATCAGATTCTTGGGCTGGACCTGCGGGTGAGTTAAAACCCAGCCTGGTTTTAGGAAGCACCAAATTTTGGGGTTATTTCCCAGCAAATTAGACACAATTCTGCCTGTTCTTCATCACAAGATGGTCAAGCCAGGTTGGTTTTATTCCCCAAATAATTTGGGAGGTGCTTCCCAGGTCCCCAAAAAGCCTGATCAGAGGTGGGGGGAGATATTAGACTGCTGCGTTGGTGATTAAACTTAAGCCTGGCTTAATCGCGGTTGCTAAGTTTGCTTTGCTTCCCAAATATCCTGCTGATCCACAGGTTTTAGGTGGTTACCTAAAAGGAAAAGGCTTTGTGGCTTGCTCAAGGCTTAGAAGTCAGGCTTAGAACTGGCTTAGCGATGCTGGGAGACCCGTTTTGGGGTGGCAAAGCTGCTTTCAGCCCAGCTTAGAAGAGCTTCTGCTAAGGAGTTGGTCAGGTTTTTTGGGGGTGAGGACGGTGTTAAGATGGGTTTATAGTGGGTGAGGACTTTAGGGCATCCCCTCTAAATCCCTCAGATTTAATTCCTGGCTCTGATCATGGGTTATTTGGTTTTAATTTCAAACTATTCAGGTTTAATTCACTTAAACCTGGTTTTACTTTGCTGGCAGTTGGGTGAATTCATAGGTACTGGTTTTAATTCAGCAACAGCTGGGTTTAAAGCACAGAGATTGGGGTTTAGGAGCTGGAATCCAGGGGCACCCAGCTTTTAATTCAGCTTTAATTTGGCTTTAATTAGCAGGTGCCTGGTTTAATTCCCAGGTATCTCAGTTTAATTAGTAGGTACCTGCATTCTTCTTTTTACTTCCACATACCTGGTTTTAATTCCCAGGTGCCCAGGTTTAATTTGGAAGCACCTGGTTTTAATTTGGAGGTGCCCAGGTTTAATTCAGAGGCATCCAGGTTTAGTTTGGAGGTGCCAGGTTTAATTTGGAGGTGCCCAGGTTTAATTTAGAGGTGCCCAGGTTTAATTTGGAAGCACCTGGTTTTAATTTGGAGGTGCCCAGGTTTAATTCAGAGGCATCCAGGTTTAGTCTGGAGGTGCCAAGTTTAATTTGGAGGCTCCCAGGTTTAATTCAGAGGTGCCCAGGTTTAATTTGGAGGCACTTGGGTTTTATTTGGAGGGGCCCAGGTTTAATTCAGAGGCATCCAGGTTTAGTTTGGAGGTGCCAGGTTTAATTTGGAGGCTCCCAGGTTTAATTCAGAGGTGCCCAGGTTTAATTTGGAGGTGCCCAGGTTTAATTCAGAGGTGCCCAGGTTTAATTCAGAGGCATCCAGGTTTAGTTTGGAGGTGCCAGGTTTAATTTGGAGGCTCCCAGGTTTAATTCAGAGGTGCCCAGGTTTAATTTGGAGGTGCCCAGGTTTAATTCAGAGGTGCCCAGGTTTAATTTGGAGGCACTTGGGTTTTATTTGGAGGTGCCCAGGTTTAATTCAGAGGCATCCAGGTTTAGTCTGGAGGTGCCAGGCTTAATTTGGAGGCTCCCAGGTTTAATTCAGAGGTGCCCAGGTTTAATTTGGAGGCACTTGGGTTTTATTTGGAGGTTCCCAGGTTTAATTCAGAGGTGCCCAGGTTTAATTCAGAGGCATCCAGGTTTAGTTTGGAGGTGCCAGGTTTAATTTAGAGGAATCCAGGTTTAATTCAGAGGGGCCAGGTTTAATTCAGAAGCACCCAGGTTTAATCCAGTGTGGTTAGGAAGGACTAAAGTCCCTGGGTGACCTTCTAGGAGCCTTCTCCTGGCTCCTCACCACCTTCTTTTGGCTCACTGGGTGAGGCTGGGGCAAACCCTTAGGCTTGGCTTAACCACAACAAGGTGCCACTTAGTCTTGACTTAGAGCACTGTGGTTGGTGGTGCCAGCAGGGAGCTGCCTAACGGGCACCAGGAAGATGGGAAGAACCCAAATCCTGGTAGTTTCACCCCAATCTCCCTCCAAGGATGACATCACTCTGGGGTGGGTGGTCCCACTTTGCCACCACCTCACTGGGATGGTTGTGCCCTTTATTGGGTGCCCTTCATTGGGTGCCAACACCCCATCAAGCAGCTTTTGGGTCAAATGAAGGCAATTTTGAGTGTATTTAATGGGATTTGGAGAATAAGAGCTGATCTGACAGTGTACCCCCAATTTTAGGGGTGGGTGGGTGGGATTCATGGGATCCCCCAGCCATGTGGATCCCCCAATCTGATTTCTAAGAGCAAAATGAGTTAAATTTAAGATTTTTCCCTAAAAAATCCCAAACTCCACCCAAAACTGAACCCAGGAGCTCCTGTTCCAGCTCCACTACCCTAAATCCTGGATCAAAATTCCCTTTCTATCCCAAAAAAGGCCTAATTCTCCTCAAAAAGCCGCTCGGCACCAGCTGCTTTTCATCTCAAGCTACTTTTAGTGCTTCCATTTTTCCCAAAAAGGTCCTTTCTTTCCCCAAAAGACCCCAGAGGAGGGTGTAGGGGAGGGAATTCCCATGGGATACAGAGCTTCAGGGCTTCTCCCTCCCCAACCCCCCCAAAAAAACCCTGGAAAACAATGGGCTAGCCTCAGGGATGGAGAAGAGGTTGGGGCTTCTTCTTGGTGTCCTCATGGAGATGGTGGTAGAGATGTTGGAACCACTCAGATGCCATCACCCAACAGTTGTCTTTGTCTTAGCCAGGCTTGTTGCGTCTCCAAAGTCACCGATCCCATTGGGTGCTCCCTTTGGGAACGCGGTGGCTTGGCCGTTGGTGGTGTCTCCGTGGCTTTGCTGTTGATGGTCTTCTCTCTGTTGGCTTTGCCATTGATGGTCTATTCTCCTCTCCATTGGCTTTGCCATTGGTGGTCTATTCTCCTCTCCATTGGCTTTGCCATTGATGGTCTATTCTCCTCTCCATTGGCTTTGCCATTGGTGGTCTCCTCTCCGTTGGCTTTGCCATGGGTGGTGTCTCCATTGGCTTTGCCATTGATGGTCTCCTCTCCATTGGCTTTGCCATTGATGGTCTCCTCTCCATTGGCTTTGCCATTGGTGGTCTCCTCTCCATTGGCTTTGCCATTGGTGGTCTCCTCTCCGTTGGCTTTGCCACTGGTGGTGTCTCCATTGGCTTTGCCATTGGTGGTCTCCTCTCCGTTGGCTTTGCCATTGATGGTCTCTCCATTGGCTTTGCCATTGATGGTCTATTCTCCTCTCCATTGGCTTTGCCATTGGTGGTCTCCTCTCCATTGGCTTTGCCATTGGTGGTCTCCTCTCCATTGGCTTTGCCATTGGTGGTGTCTCCATTGGCTTTGCCATTGGTGGTGTCTCCATTGGCTTTGCCACTGATGGTCTCCTCTCCATTGGCTTTGCCACTGATGGTCTCCTCTCCATTGGCTTTGCCATTGGTGGTGTCTCCATTGGCTTTGCCACTGATGGTCTCCTCTCCATTGGCTTTGCCATTGATGGTCTCCTCTCCGTTGGCTTTGCCATTGATGGTCTCCTCTCCATTGGCTTTGCCACTGGTGGTCTCCTCTCCATTGGCTTTGCCATTGGTGGTCTCCTCTCCATTGGCTTTGCCACTGGTGGTCTCCTCTCCATTGGCTTTGCCATTGATGGTCTCCTCTCCATTGGCTTTGCCATTGGTGGTCTCCTCTCCATTGGCTTTGCCACTGGTGGTCTCCTCTCCATTGGCTTTGCCATTGGTGGTGTCTCCATTGGCTTTGCCATTGGTGGTCTCCTCTCCATTGGCTTTGTCCTTCGCGGTCTCTCCCTTGGTTTCCTCTTCTTAGTGAAGACATTTCTTCTGGCCATCAGGGTCAGAGGTGGGATGGGGCTTCTTCTCAGCGCTCTTGTTCCACAAGGAGATGCCACGATGCCAACTGTAACCCACCGGCTATCTTCAGTGGCCAGAAGGTCCATCCATCCTTTGGTGGGGGTTAGCCAAGCTTCTTGCATCTCCAAAATTGGCGGTGCCATGGGTTCATCCCTCTGGGACCATCGTGGCTTCACCACTCACAGTTGCTGTTGGCTTTGTCATCTTCATGAAGGGTCTTCCGAAGGGTCTTCCAAAGCATCTGTTGGATGCTTTTAGTCATGGTCCATCAGGTGATTTGGGATCTACCCATCCTTCAGGGGCTTGCTGTGGTTTGTCATGACAAAGAGCTCCCCTAGGACAGCCTCCAGGTTGTGGCACATGGGAGGATGGATGGAGAAGAGCACCACCATCACGTTGGGGTTTTGGAGCAGTTGATGCTCATGGTTGAGCTGTGACACCTCTTCCCACCAAAAAAAATGGGAGTGAGGATATGCTTGGCCAAGATGATGCTGTAGAAGACATCAGGTCTTGGTCTTTCCAGGAGGTGGGTTCATGCCTGGCATCCATCCAGAGCAGTGGTTATCCATCTGGAGCCATGGGCTACTCATCTTGAGCCGTGGAGGCGTGTTTAGATCTGTAGATGTCCACCTGAAGCTCTGGATGTCCATGTGAAGACACAGATGCCAATCAGGATCCATGGACACACATCTGGATCTATGGATGCCCATCAAGACCTCTGGATGCCCATCAAGACCTCTGGATGCCCATCAAGACCTCTGGATGCCCATCAAGATCTCTGGATGCCCATCAAGACCTCTGGATGCCCATCAAGACCTCTGGATGCCCATCAAGATCTCTGGATGCCCAACAAGACCTCTGGATGCCCAACAAGATCTCTGGATGTCCATCTGGATCCACAGGCACCCATCTGGAGCTAGGAACGCTCGCCCAGATCCACAGGCACCCATCTAGATCCTTCAACACCCAAATCCAGAGCCCCAGATGCCCATCCAAATCAGTGACCACCCCAGGATGCTCCAAGAAATCCCACCTTTCCTCTCTGGCATTTTCATCCTCATCCTCACCTTGCTCTTCCACCGCATCCTCCAATGCCAGTATCTCCTTCAACCACCTTCTTCCCCCTCTCCTGCTCTTCTGTGATCCACCAGATCTGAGCTTGTACCAGCAGGAACCATCAGCTTTGGGCTCAAGAAGACTTTCCCACCTTGAAACCCAACGTTTCTTGGTTGAGATGTTTCCTTCTTCTCCTTCCCAACCATTTCTGGTTGGGTTTTTTTTACAAGAAACCTCCTTAAACTCCACAAAAATCCCACCACTAGACCAGGAAAGACCATCACCTCTTGCCTGGACACGCTCTGGTGGGAGGGATTGAAGGGAAAAAAAAACCCCATCTAGGAGATATTTCTGGGGCATCTCATGGTTTGAGAACATTTTCTTCCAGGAGAATCCAAACACTGAGCTAAATAAAGGCCAAAAAGGGACTTTTTGGGGCTGGATAAATGATCTCAGAGGAGATATTTTTGTTCCTTCCATGGTTCTTGGCACGGTTCCTGGTGGAAATCCTGGGAACTCTGTGCCCTGGACCTAAAACTCTCCAACCATTTGTTCTCCATGATGATATCTCTGGAGTTGGGAGGAGGAGGAAGCTTGAGAGAACATCCCATGGGAAGCTGGTGAACCTGAAACCCCCCATGGATGGAGGAGGAAGGAGGAGAAGGAGGGGGATGGAAAATTGGCCGTAACCATGATATTTGATACCTTCCTCCTGCCAAGTCTCTCCAGCTCCTTATCTCCTCCCCCCAACATTCCTGGAATAACTTAAGTCTGGCTTAAGGAATGGTTTTTCTTGGCTGTTGGGTCTTCTCCAAGGAGACCACAGGGAGGATTGGGGGGGTGGTTTTAGATTGTTTTCTCCTTCTTCTTCCTATCTTCTCCTCCTTTTTGTGACCCCATGATGGTGGAAACCACCAAGCAAGGAATTCCCAGGGTGAATCCAGCTCAATCAGTGCCTAAGAACCTCCTCTTCCACCAGTTGGGACCTAATTAGTGCTGTTAATTTGGGGGGGGGGTTGGTGGTGAGGAGGGGGGTGAAGGGGGTAGAGGGGCACCACTGAGGTACTAACGGTTCTTCTGGTTGTTTTTGTTGGTTGTTTTTGGCAGAATTGGCACCGAAATTGAAGAAAAAAGGACATTCAGGGCGCGAGCAGAAGAAGGTAGGAGACCTTCACGACCTTCTCAGCTCGTTTGAGTTGGGATTGGAGCTCTGGAGAGGTTTGGGAACACCAGGAATGATGGTTGATACTAACAGAGGTTTGCTGGGTGGTTGGCTAAGGTCAGCACCGGTTTGAGGGGGGCGGGGGGGGGAGGGTGGGGGGTTGGAAGGACACTGGGAAGAAGGTTTTGGTGACTGGGAAAAGGGGGTCTTGGTGATCAGGAACAGGGGTTTGGTGACCAGGAATGGGGTCTTGGTGACTGGGAATGGGGTCTTGGTGACCAGGAAGGGGTTTTGGTGGCCGGAAAGGGGGGTTTGGTAACAGTATGGGATCTTGGTGACTGGGAAGGGGTTCTTGTTGACCAAGAAGGGGGTTTTGGTGACTGGGAAGGGGGTTTTGGTGACTGAAGAAGGGGTTTTGGTGACCAGGAAGAGGGTCTTGGTGACCAGGAATGGGGTCTTGGTGACCGGGAATGGGGTCTTGGTCACCAGGAAGGGGTTTTGGTGGCCAGAAAGGGGGGTTTGGTAACAGTATGGGGTCTTGGTGACTGGGAAGGGGTTCTTGTTGACCAAGAAGGGGGTTTTGGTGACTGGGAAGGGGGTTTGGTGACTGAAGAAAGGGTCTTGGTGGCCAGGAAGAGGGTCTTGGTGGCCAGGAAGGGGGTCTTGGTGGCCAGGAATGGGGTCTTGGTCACCAGGAAGGGGTTTTGGTGGCCGGAAAGGGGGGTTTGGTAACGGTATGGGGTCTTGGTGACTGGGAATGGGTTCTTGTTGACCAAGAAGGGGGTTTTGGTGACTGGGAAGGGGGTTTTGGTGACTGAAGAAGGGGTTTTGGTGACCAGGAAGAGGGTCTTGGTGACCAGGAAGGGGTTTTGGTGGCCAGGAAGGGGGTCTTGGTGACCAGGAAGGGGTTTTGGTGGCCGGAAAGGGGGGTTTGGTAACAGTATGGGGTCTTGGTGACTGGGAATGGGTTCTTGTCGACCAAGAAGGGGGTTTTGGTGACTGGGAAGGGGGTTTGGTGACTGAAGAAAGGGTTTTGGTGACCAGGAAGAGGGTCTTGGTGGCCAGGAAGGGGGTCTTGGTGGCCAGGAAGGGGTTTTGGTGGCCAGGAAGGGGGTCTTGGTGACCAGGAAGGGGTTTTGGTGGCCGGAAAGGGGGGGTTTGGTAACAGTATGGGGTCTTGGTGACTGGGAATGGGTTCTTGTTGACCAAGAAGGGGGTTTTGGTGACTGGGAAGGGGGTTTGGTGACTGAAGAAAGGGTTTTGGTGACCAGGAAGAGGGTCTTGGTGGCCAGGAAGGGGGTCTTGGTGGCCAGGAAGGAGGTCTTGGTGGCCAGGAAGAGGGTCTTGGTGGCCAGGAAGGGGGTCTTGGTGACCAAGAAGGGGTTTTGGTGACCAGGAAGGGAGTCTTGGTGACCAGGAAGGGGTTTTTGGTGACCAGGAAGGGAGTCTTGGTGACCAGGAAGGGGTTTTGGTGACCAGGAAGGGAATCTTGGTGACCAGGAAGGGGTTTTTTGGTGACCAGGAAGATGGTTTCAATGACCAGGAAGACATTTTGGTAACAAGAGAAGAATTTCTGATAACTCACAGGTGGTTTTTAATCCTTCCCCTTCAGCATCACCATCACCACCATCAACCGGTGCAGCAGCAACCGCCGCCTCCTCAGCCTCCTCCACCTCCTCAACCTCAGCAGCCCCCACCGCCCCCTCCTCCGCCGCAGCCCTTACCGCCGCAGCCCTTACCGCCCCAGCAGCCCCCGCCGCCGCCCCCGCCGCCGCCCGTCCCTCAACAAGCTCCACCCCAGATGAAATCTTCTCCTCCACCTTTCGTCCCAGCGCAAGTCCCCGTCCTGGAGCACCCGCTGCCTGGGAATATGTTTGACACCATGACTCATTTCACCCAACCCATCATGCATCTTCCTCAACCGGAGATGCCTCCTCATCTTCCTCAACCACCCGAGCACAGCACTCCTCCCCACCTCAACCAGCATGCCGTGGTGTCTCCTCCAGGTGAGCACCAGCTTCTTGGTGTGGGACAAAAGTGATGGGGGTGTGGTCCTTCCTCGGAGCTGGGAGGAAGAGGATGGCGTTGGGTGAGGGTTTGGGTCCTCCTGGAAGATGAGCAGGGATGGAAGAGTGGGTGGGTGAGTGTGTGGTTCTTCCTCAGAGCTGGGAGGAAGGGGATGGCATTGGGTGAGGGTTTGGGTCCTCCTGGAAGATGAGCAGGGATGCAAGAGTGGGTGGGTGAGTGTGTGGTTCTTCCTCAGAGCTGGGAGGAAGAGGATGGTGTTGGGTGGGGGTTTGGGTCCTCCTGGAAGATGAGCAGGGATGGAAGAGTGGGTGGGTGAGTGTGTGGTCCTTCCTCAGAGCTGGGAGGAAGAGGATGGCGTTGGGTGGGGGTTTGGGTCCTCCTGGAAGATGAGTGGGGATGGAGGAGAAGTTGGGTGGGTACGTTCCTTCCTCAGAGCTGGAAGGAAGGGGATGGTGTTGGGTGGGGGTTTGGGTCCTCCTGGAAGATGAGCAGGGATGCAAGAGTGGGTGGGTGAGTGTGTGGTCCTTCCTCAGAGCTGGGAGGAAGAGGATGGTGTTGGGTGGGGGTTTGGGTCCTCCTGGAAGATGAGTGGGGATGGAGGAGAAGTTGGGTGGGTAGGTTCCTTCCTCAGAGCTGGGAGGAAGAGGATGTTGTTGGGTGAGGGTTTGGTTCCTCCTGGAAGATGAGTGGGGACGGAGGAGAAGTTGGGTGGGTAGGTTCCTTCCTCGGAGCTGGGAGGAAGAGGATGGTGTTGGGTGGGGGTTTGGTTCCTCCTGGAGGATGAATGGGGACGGAGGAGAAGTTGGGTGGGTAGGTTCCTTCCTCAGAGCTGGGAGGAAGGGGATGGCGTTGGGTGGGGGTTTGGTTCCTCCTGGAAGATGAGCGGGGACGGAGGAGCGGTTGGGTGGGTAGGTTCCTTCCTCAGAGCTGGGAGGAAGGGGATGGCGTTGGGTGGGGGTTTGGGTCCTCCTGGAAGATGAGCAGGGATGGAAGAGTGGGTGGGTGAGTGTGTGGTCCTTCCTCAGAGCTGGGAGGAAGGGGATGGCGTTGGGTGAGGGTTTGGTTCCTCCTGGAGGATGAATGGGGACGGAGGAGAAGTTGGGTGGGTACGTTCCTTCCTCAGAGCTGGGAGGAAGAGGATGGTGTTGGGTGAGGGTTTGGTTCCTCCTGGAAGATGAGTGGGGACGGAGGAGAAGTTGGGTGGGTAGGTTCCTTCCTCAGAGCTGGGAGGAAGAGGATGGTGTTGGGTGAGGGTTTGGTTCCTCCTGGAGGATGAGCAGGGATGCAAGAGTGAGTGGGTGAGTGTGTGGTTCTTCCTCAGAGCTGGGAGGAAGGGGATGGCGTTGGGTGGGGGTTTGGGTCCTCCTGGAAGATGAGCAGGGATGGAAGAGTGGGTGGGTGGGTGCGTGGTCCTTCCTCAGAGCTGGGAGGAAGAGGATGGCGTTGGGTGGGGGTTTGGTTCCTCCTGGAAGATGAGCGGGGACGGAGGAGCGGTTGGGTGGGTGAAGGGAGGGTCTCTACTCCTGATGTGCCACCATGTCCTTCCCTTTGTCCCCAGCTTTGCACAACGCTCTGCCTCAGCAGCCCTCGAGACCCAGTAACCGAGCTGCGGCGCTACCCCCGAAGCCTTCGCGTCCACCGGCCGTCTCGCCGGCCATCAGCCAGCAACCCATGCTTCCTCAACCTCCTCTACCCCAACCTCCCCAAGTCCTGCTGGAGGATGAAGAACCTCCTCCTCCTCACCACAACCTGCCTCTGAGCACCAGCCAGATGCAGCTCTACCTTCAGCAGCTGCAAAAAGTGCAGCCTCAGACTCCTCTTCTCCCTTCAGTGAAGGTCCAGTCGCAACCGCAGCCGCCGCTACAGCCGCCGGCCCATCCCGCGGTGCAACAGCTGCAGCACCAACCGCCGCCGCGGCCCATGCACATGCAACCCATGCCCTTCCCATCCCACATCCCCCAACCCCAACCACCGCCCCCTCAGCAACATCCGCCCCCTCAACCTCCCCCTCCGCCCCCACCGCCGCCGCCTCCGCCGCAACAGCCGGCCAAACCTCAACAGGTCATCCAACATCACCCGTCGCCGCGGCATCATAAGCCCGATCCCTACTCGACCGGTGAGCGGGAAGTCGGGGGACGGCGGATTGAGTCTACAGATGGAACCCAAGCCCTATTGAGTTGATGAGGAAGAGTTTGGGGGGGGGGAGGGGGGTCAGTGGGGTGGTTTTGGAGTGTCTTTTGAGGTCTTCTACCACCCCATCAAGTTGGTGGTTGGGAGCTGAGGAAGCCCTGGTTATCCCAAACCTGACACAATCATCCCACCCAGCAAAGTCGCTTTCCATCTCACATCTCAAGGTGCTCGAGTTCTGGAGCATCTCAAGCATTTATGGACCTCCAGGATCTCGTTTTTGAGGAGCTTGAGGTTCTCAGAGCTTTGAGCAAACTCGATGTGGAGTTTTTTTAAGGGTCTTGTGGACCTCAAATTGTTGAGGATCTCAAGGACCTGATTTCTGAGGAACGAGGATCTCCTGTTTCTGAGGATCTCGAGGTTCTCAGATCTTTGAGAAACTCCAGGATCTCAAGTCTTGGAGGAATTTGAGGATCTCAAGTATTTGTGAATCTCAGGGTTCTCAGATCTTTGAGGAGCTTGAGGACCCCAAGTCTTGGGGTAATTTGAGGGTCTCAAGTATTTGTGGGTCTCAAGGTTCTCAGATCTTTGAGAAACTCCAGGATCTCAAGTCTTGGAGGAATTTGAGGATCTCAAGTATTTGTGAATCTCAGGGTTCTCAGATCTTTGAGGAGCTTGAGGACCCCAAGTCTTGGGGTAATTTGAGGGTCTCAAGTATTTGTGGGTCTCAAGGTTCTCAGATCTTTGAGAAACTCCAGGATCTCAAGTCTTGGAGGAATTTGAGGATCTCAAGTATTTGTGAATCTCAGGGTTCTCAGATCTTTGAGGAGCTTGAGGACCCCAAGTCTTGGGGTAATTTGAGGGTCTCAAGTATTTGTGGGTCTCAGGGTTCTCAGATCTTTGAGAAACTCCAGGATCTCAAGTCTTGGAGGAATTTGAGGATCTCAAGTATTTGTGAATCTCAAGGTTCTCAGATCTTTGAGGAGCTTGAGGACCCCAAGTCTTGGGGTAATTTGAGGATCTCAAGTATTTGTGGGTCTTAAGGTTCTCAGATCTTTGAGAAGCTTGAGGATCTCAAGTCTTGGAGGAATTTCAGGATCTCAAGTTCTTGAGGAACTCAGAGATCTCAAATCTTTGAAGACCTCAATTTTTGAGTCTTGGGCACAGCTCTGATGCCTTCCATTTGTCACTGGCTGCCAACATCAGGTGGCCTCTCTTGGTGCAGCAGGAGATCCAGGCTGTAGATGCCCCATGGGGTATTTTTTTGGAGCTCAGCCTTCCAACAATGCAGCTCCTCAGTGTCCAGGCAGAGGAGAAGGGATGATTTAGGAGGAGGAAATCCCAAGTGATGACCTCCAGCCATCCCAGGAATCAAAGAAGCAACTGGAAGAACGTGACCGCAGGGTTCAACCTTCAAGGTTGGCTTGGGACAACCCAGATCTCCACGATGGCCGTGGCCTCACGTGGTACCACCACTGATGTTCTCAATAGAGAACGTCTACAGCTGGGGTAACTCAGGGTACCCACTTTGGGGAAGTCTTGCTCTTGATCTTGCTCAGCCACGTGGTTCCTCAGGTCGTGGCTCGTTGGGTCTTTGCTTGTTGAGTCAACCCTGTGGGGTAAACATAGGACAAAATCCGTGGATTTTAAGGGGATGGAGCCAGCTGAGGACAGGGGGTGCTTGGAGATGCTTCTGCAGAGCTGCTACAGGCAGCTTGGAGCTCCTGAAAACCTCCCGTTGCTGGTGTCCTCCATCCAACGTGTCCTCCATCCAATGTGTCCTCCATCCAACGTGTCCTCCATCCGTGGCTCTGGATGGGGGGACAAGGCACAGGGCAGGGCCATGTGGGTGCTGGGGTGTCCCATACAACCAGGAATCCCAACAGATCACCCAGGGGAACAACCAGGAGGGTTGGAATTTAGACCAGGGGACACCTCATAACAACCATCAACCAAGCAGGACAAGCCACCACTGCAACCATTGGAGAAGCATCTTCTGCTCCTTGGTTGTGCTCCTCACACAACAGCACCCAATTTGGTGGTAACCTGAGTTGAGGACATCCCAGTGCCCAACTGGGAAGAGGGATATTGTCCCAAACTGGGGGGGGGGGGGGGGGGGATGATGGTGATGTGCGCCGACTGTCTTGTATTTCGGGTGATGTTTGGTGGTACCGGTGGTGACGACGGTTAACTGATTGGATGCCCAACCTGTTCCCAGGTCACTTGAGGGAAGCCCCTTCCCCTCTCATGATGCATTCCCCACAGATGCCGCAGTTCCAGGGTTTGGTCCACCAGTCGCCACCTCAACAAACCATCCAGCCAAAAAAACAGGTAAAAAGGAAAGAGGGGAAAACATCTCCACCCCCCCCCACCCCACCCCCCAAAAACCAAGTTGGGGACCATCTTCTTCCCACCACCACCACCAGCTTGGGAGCCATCAGCCAGCGGTTTGCATCCTGGGACTTTAGGGATGAGGTTGGGGAGGTGGGAGGGAAGGATGTGACCCAGATGTTCTCCTTGACACCCCCTTTGGTTTTCTTTGGTGGTTGGTTTTTTGTCACGGTAGGAGATGAGAGCTGCCTCAGTCGTCCAATCTCAACCCATGGTGGTGAAGGAAGAGAAGATGCATTCGCCTGTCATCCGTAACGAGACCTTCAGTCCACCGTTACGGCAAGACCCACCAAAACACCAGGAGAACATCAAACCCCCAGCTCACATTCCGCAACGTGAGTCCAAGGGAGACACCCTGCTTTGGATAGTTCAGTGGATGAGGACCACCGTTGGGGGGGGTGGTTCCTCCTCAACCTTGGGGCTCCTTTTGATGAGGAAACGTTGGTTTTTAGGGACGGAGATGAAACCCATGGAAGGGGGAAGACCCGTCATCAGACCTCCAGAACAAAACCCACCACAACCTGGAGTTCAGGAGAAAGACCGGCAGAAACAGGAGCCCAAAACACCCGTCGCCCCCAAAAAGGTAACGTCACCCCAACCAAAACTGGGGGGTGGGGGGGTGGGCGGGAAGAACCTCCCAAAATCCAGAGGGAAGCCTCCTCAGATGAAAGCTTGAGTGAAGCTTGGTGTATGGCCAAGAGTTGGTGATTCCCACCTTGGAATTCCATATTTGGAGGTAAAAAAACACCCAACAGAGGTTGGAGAGATGGAGGTGGGAACAAGCTGAAGGACCTGGAGAGCTTCTAGAACTCTCCAATCCATGAGAACCTGATGAGGTTCTGGAAGGCCGAGTGTGAGGTCCTGCACCTGGGTCGGTACGGATGTGGGTTGAGGGGTGAAGGGATGGAGAAGGAGTTCCAGGGAAGAAGAACTTGGGGTGTCGGGTGGGTGGGAAGCCAGGAGAAGTGTGGCCAGCAGGTCGTGGGAGGGAATCCTCCTCCTCCTCCTCTACTCCAGTGAGAACCCACCTGGAGCTGTGCATCTACTGCTGGGTTCCTCAGGACAAGGGACATGGAGGTGTTGGAACAGGTCCATGGAGATGATCTGAGGGCTGGAGCACCTCTGCTGTGGAGAGGGATGGGGTTGCCCAGCCTGGAGAAGGCTCTGAGGAGACCTTGTAGTATCTCCATACATAAACAGGGGCTTCTAAGAGAAACACAAGATGTTCAGCTCCTCCTAACCCACCCATCCTCCTCTCTGTAGGACCTGAAAATCAAGAACATGGGTTCCTGGGCCAGCTTGGTCCAGAAACATCCCACCACTCCATCCTCCACGGCGAAGTCCTCCAGCGACAGCTTCGAGCAGTTCAAGAGGGCGGCGCGGGAGAAGGAGGAGCGGGAGAAGGCGCTGAAGGCTCAGGCGGAGCAGGTGGAAAGGGAGAAGGAGCGGCTGAGGCGGGAGCAGGAGAGGATGAGGTGAGACCATCCCCACCACCTTCACAGTAACCACCACCACAACCACCGTCCTCACCACCACTAGCACCATAACCACCACCACAACCACCGTCCTCACCACCACTAGCACCATAACCACCACCACAACCACCGTCCTCACCACCACTAGCACCATAACCACCACCACAACCACCATCCTCACCACCACTAGCAGCATAACCACCACCACAACCACCGTCCTCACCACCACTAGCACCATAACCACCACCACAACGACCATCCCCCCCACCGTCACCATAACAACCACCGCCACCACCAGCCTCACCATAATAACCATCACCACCACCTTCAGCACTACCATAATCACCACCACCTTCAGCACTACCATAATCACCACCACCATCACTACAACCACCACTATCACCATAACAACCGCCACAACCACCGCCACCATTTTCACCATAACAACCACCATCACCGTCACAACTACCATCAACATCTTCACCATAATAACCACCATCACCACCACAACCACCATCACCATAACAACCACTGTCACTACAACCATCAACAACATCATCATAACAACCACCATCACCACCACCACCACTATCACCATTATAACCACCATAATAACCACCACAACCATCAACATATTCACAATAACAACCACCATCACCACAACCACCACCATCTTCACTACTACCACTGTAACAACCACCATCATCACCAACACCACCTTCCCCACCACCACCAGTGAAGGTGTTTGGGTCACCAGCACCGTGGTGAAGCCACGCCACAGATGGTTCCTCTCACAGCACAATCCTCACTGATCCATGGCAGGGAACAGCCAGGGGGTGAATCACACCTTACGGGGGGTGGTGGGATGGGGGTCAACAGGTTCTCCAGGTGTTCCCAACACCCTGACGGCATCTCTTGTGCAGGAGCCGTGAGGATGAAGACGCCATGGAACAGGCGCGCCGGGTGCACGAGGAGGTGCGACGCCGCGAGCAACAACAACAGCAGCAACAACAAGCGGCGGCAGCAGCGGCGGCGGCGGCACCTCAACAACCCCAGAGCTCCCAACCCCAATCCTCCCAATCCATGTTGGATCAACAGCGGGAGATGGCCAGGAAGCGAGAGCAGGAACGGAGGCGCCGGGAAGCGGTGAGTGAATCCCTCTCCCAAATTCCCAAGGGGAGGCGGGGGGGGGGGGGGGAAATTCCTTGGGAATCCCCCCAAAAAATCTCTGGAAATGGTAAAAAAAAATCCCAGGAAACTCTAAAAATATCCCATGGGATAAAAGAAATCCTCAGGGATGAGCAGAACTTCTCCAGATCCAGGAAAATCCTGGAGAAGGTGGAAAAAAAATCCTTGGAGAAGCTGAAAAATTCTTTGGGATATGGAAAAATACCCGGTTCTGGTGGAATTTTCCCTTCAAAATTCCTTGGGAATGGTGGAAAATTGGTTGGGAATGGTGAAAAATCCATAGGGATGCTTCAAAATCCTTGGGAATGCTCCCCCCCAAAAATTCTCCACCACCCCCCCCCCAAAAAAATTCCACCCCTCAATCCCATTCCTTGGAAAAATTATAAAAAATTAGGAATTTTGGGAAAAGCTCAGGAATTCTGGAAAATTTTTTTGAATAGAAACAAAAAATTCTGGGAATAGTGAAAAAAAAAATCCCCAGGGATGGAAAAAGTAACTCTGGGAATGCTCCTTTTCCCCCAAAATCTTTGGGGTGATCAGAATCCTCAAGGATTCCCCAAAAATTCTCACAAAATTGGGAAAAAATTGGGAATACTGCTAAAAAAAAGTCCATAATTTCCAAAATTCCTTGGAATTTGAAATTTAATCCCAGCAATATTGAAAAATCCTTTGGGATGGGAAAAACAGCCTTAGGAATGGCCCCAAAAAATCTTTGGGGTGCCCAAAATCCTCAAGGATTCACCAAAAATTCCTCCAAAATTGGAAAAAATCTGGGAGTACCACTAAAAAAAATGTCCAAAATTTCCAAAATTCCTTGGAATTTGAAATTTAATCCCAGGAATATTGAAACATCCTTTGGGATGTGAAAAACAACCATAGGAATGGCCCCAAAAAATCTTCGGGGTGCCCAAAATCCTCAAGGATTCACCAAAAATTCCTCCAAAATTGGAAAAAATCTGGGAGTACCGCTAAAAAAAATGTCCAAAATTTCCAAAATTCCTTGGAATTTGAAATTTAATCCCAGGAATATTGAAACATCCTTTGGGATGGCAAAAACATCCTTAGGAATGGCCCCAAAAAATCTTCGGGGTGCCCAAAATGCTCAAGGATTCACCAAAAATTCCTCCAAAATTGGAAAAAATCTGGGAGTACCGCTAAAAAAAATGTCCAAAATTTCCAAAATTCCTTGGAATTTGAAATTTAATCCCAGGAATATTGAAACATCCTTTGGGATGGGAGAAACATCCTTAGGAATGGCCCCAAAAAATCTTTGGGGTGGCCAAAATGCTCAAGGATTCACCAAAAATTCCTCCAAAATTGGAAAAAATCTGGGAGTACAGCTAAATAAATGTCCAAAATTTCCAAAATTCCTTGGAATTTGAAATTTAATCCCAGGAATATTGAAACATCCTTTGGGATGGGAAAAACAACCTTAGGAATGGCCCCAAAAAAATATTCGGGATGCCCAAAATCCTCAAGGATTCACCAAAAATTCCTCCAAGATTGGAAAAAACCTGGGAATACAGCTACAAAAATGTCCAAAATTTCCAAAATTCCTTGGAATTTGAAATTTAATCCCAGGAATATTGAAACATCCTTTGGGATGGGAAAAACAACCTTAGGAATGGCCCAAAAAAATCTTTGGGGTGCCCAAAATGCTCAAAGATTCACCAAAAATTCCTCCAAAATTGGAAAAAATCTGGGAGTACAGCTAAAAAAATGTCCAAAATTTCCAAAATTCCTTGGAATTTGAAATTTAATCCCAGGAATATTGAAACATCCTTTGGGGTGGGAAAAACAACCTTAGGAATGGCCCCAAAAAATCTTCGGGGGTGCCCAAAATGCTCAAGGATTCAACAAAAATTCCTCCAAAGTTGGAAAAAAATCTGGGAATACAGCTACAAAAATGTCCAAAATTTCCAAAATTCCTTGGAATTTGAAATTTAATCCCAGGAATATTGAAACATCCTTTGGGATGGGAAAAACAACCTTAGGAATGGCCCCAAAAAAATATTCGGGATGCCCAAAATCCTCAAGGATTCACCAAAAATTCCTCCAAAATTGGAAAAAATCTGGGAATACAGCTAAAGAAATGTCCAAAATTTCCAAAATTCCTTGGAATTTGAAATTTAATCCCAGGAATATTGAAACATCCTTTGGGATGGGAAAAACAACCTTAGGAATGGCCCAAAAAAATCTTCGGGATGCCCAAAATGCTCAAGTATTCACCAAAAATTTCTCCAAAATTGGAAAAAAATCTGGGAATACAGCTAAATAAATGTCCAAAATTTCCAACATTCCTTGGAATTTGAAATTTAATCCCAGGAATATTGAAACATCCTTTGAGATGGGAAAAACAACCTTCGGAATGGCCCCAAAAAATCTTCGGGGTGCCCAAAATGCTCAAGGATTCACCAAAAATTCCTCCAAAATTGGAAAAAATCTGGGAATACAGCTAAAAAAATGTCCAAAATTTCCAAAATTCCTTGGAATTTGTTAATCCCAGGAATATTGAAACATCCTTTGGGATGGGAAAAACATCCTTAGGAATGGCCCAAAAAAATCTTCGTGGTGCCCAAAATCCTCAAGGATTCACCAAAAATTCCTCCAAAATTGGAAAAAATCTGGGAATACAGCTACAAAAATGTCCAAAATTTCCAAAATTCCTTGGAATTTGAAATTTAATCCCAGGAATATTGAAACATCCTTTGGGATGGGAAAAACAACCTTAGGAATGGCCCCAAAAAATCTTCGGGGTGCCCAAAATCCTCAAGGATTCACCAAAAATTCATACAAAATTGGAAAAAAATCTGGGAATACAGCTAAATAAATGTCCAAAATTTCCAAAATTCCTTGGAATTTGAAATTTAATCCCAGCAATATTGAAAAATCCTTTGGGGTGGGAAAAACATCCTTAGAAATGGCCCCAAAAAATCTCCAGGGTGGCCAAAATCTTCAAGGATTCACCAAAAATTCCTCCAAAATTTGAAAAAATCTGGGAATACAGCTAAATAAATGTCCAAAATTTCCAAAATTCCTTGGAATTTGAAATTTAATCCCAGGAATATTGAAACATCCTTTGGGATGGGAAAAACATCCTTAGAAATGGCCCAAAAAAATCTTCGCAGTGCATAAAATCCTCACAAATTCCTCCAAAATTTAATCAATTTGTAAAAAATTTTGAGAATGTTAATAAAAATTTTAGGAATATTTCCCCCCCCCCCCCCCAAAAAATATCTGGGAATTCTCTGATCTCTTTTCCCTTCTCTGGCAGATGGCAGCGACGATCGATATGAATTTCCAGAGCGATTTACTGGCGATATTTGAGGAAAATCTTTTCTAACGGCGCCCGGAAATAACAACAACAAAACAAAAAAAATTCCCAAATTTTATTCATTTTCAGGTTTTTTTTTGGTTGTTTTTATGGTTTCAGGTTATATTTTTTTTTTGTTTTTGGCTCCCTTTTCCCTAAAAAAAAAAAAAAACAACAAAACCAAACAAAAAAAAAATGGAAAAAAAACAACAAAAAAAAAAAAAACCCTTCAAATCCCCTTTGGACTCTGCGTTTAAGTGTTAAAAATTCCCAAATAATAATAACAAAAACAACAAAGACAAAAAAAAAACACAAAATCAGTAAAATTCTCCGGGATCCGGGATCGTTTCCCGCATTATTCCGACCGGCGCGGGGATCGGCGGGCTCTGCCTTACCCCCCCCCCCCTCTTTCTTTTCTCCCTGGATAATTTTTTTGGGGTGGTTTCCTCCTTTTTTATTATTATTATTATTTGCTTTTATTTTTATTTTTTTTTTTCCAAGTTTGGGGGTATTTTTTCCCCTCCTCCCCCCTCCCCTCCCCCATTCACACAACCCCCCCCCAAAAAAATTTCTCCAAAATTCCCCCAAATTTTGATTTTATTCCCCCCCCCCCCCACCTCCCTCCCCCCTCATTAAAAATTTCAATTTCCAAATCCGGCCGCGCCAACGCCGGGAAAAGGTCCCCTTCCCCCCTCCACCCCCTTCCAATCCCCTCCCCTCCCCCCTCCTTCGGTGTATATTTGGGGTTTTTTTTGTCTTTTTTCACGTATTTTTGGGGGGGGGAGGGGGGGAGGGTGGGATTTTTGGGGAGAAAACCCACAAAAAAAGGGGCGGCCAAGGGGGCGCTTGGAAATAAACCCGGTTTGTGGATTCGGTTGGATTCCATCGTTTAATTTGGGGGGGAGGGGGAGGGAGGGGAAGGGGAGGGAAAAAAAAAGGGGGGGGGGGTCAACCCCCCCTTGGGTGGTGGGAGAGGGGAAAGGTGGGCGAGGGGGGAGGGGGCGCCGCCTGCATCCCCCCATCCCCCCTTTTCCCTTTTTCCCTCTCATTTTCCTCATTTTTACACAATTTTCTCAGTTTCTTCCAAAAATTTCAGATTTTTTTCTCTTTTTTCTTCATCTTTTCCTCTTTTTTGAGCTTTTTTTCCTCCTTTTTTCCCCCTTTTCCTCATTTTGGGGGAATTTCCCCCCTTTTTCCACCTTTCTTCCCTTTTTTTCTCTCTTCTCCTTTTCCTAATTTTTTCCTTCCTCTTTTTCTCCTTTTTTTTTACCTTTTCTCAATTTTTTCCCTTTTCTTCAATTTTTTCCCTTTTCTTCAATTTTTTTCCCTTTTTCACATTTTTTTCCCATTTTTTCTCCACTTTTTGTCCTTTTTTCCACTTTTCCCCTTAGTTTTTCCCTCTTTTTTTTCCCCTTTTTCCCCTTTTCTTTCCCCTCATTCCCCCCCTTTTCCCCCTCTTTTTCCCCTTTTCCCCCTCCTTTCTCTCCCCTTTTCCCTCTTTTTCCCCTTTTTTCCTCATTTTCCCCCTTTTTTCTCCTCTTTTCCCCTCCTCCCACCCCATTCATCCCTTTTTCACCCCAAATCCTCCGCTCCCCCCCCCCCATTTTTTACCCCTCCCCCCCCTCCATTGATTATTTTTTTATAAAATCCCCCAAAAAGACCCCAAAAAATTTTGAATTTTCATTTTTAAAAAAACCCCAAATCTCCCCAAATTTCCCCAAATCTCCAGGTTTTTTGAGAGGGGGAGGGGAAGCAGCCACCCCTCCCCCCTCCTTGTAATTTTATTGTTGTTATTATAATTATTATTATTATTATTATTTTTGATGCCATAACTCCCCCTCCCCCGCCGCCCCTCTCCCCATCGCGGAGCCCTCGGTTGGGGTTTGGGGGGGGAAGGGAGGGGTTGGGGGTCTTTTTTTTGGGGGGGAGGGTGTCCAGACGCCGTCGGGTCTGTGCCGATCGGGAATAAACGCAGCTTTTTGGGTTTTTTTAAAAAAATATATATAAATATCACCAGATTGGAGCCCGGTTCTTCACCCTGGGGGAGGCTGGGGGGTTGGGGGGGCGGAGGGGGGGTTGGAATTTGGTGGAGGAGGTGGGAGGGGGGGATAAGACTGGAAATTGTTTTAATTTGGGAAATTTCACCTAAAATGGGGAATTTCACTGGGAAATTTCACTTGGCGATGGAAATGTAATGGAAATCTCACTTGGAAATTGAAATTTCACTTGGGAATGGAAAAAATCACCTCAAAATTGAAAAATTCACTTGGAAATTGAATTTTAACTTGGAGCCTTAACGTGGAAATTGAAATTCCACTTGGGAATTGAAATTTAACTTAGAAACTTCACTGAAACGGAAGCATAACTTAAGAAATTGAACTCAGAAATTGAAAATTCCCTTGGAAATGGAAATTTCCCTTAGAGATTTAACTTGGAAATTGAAATTTCACTTGAAACTTGACATTTCTGCTTTAGTATTTCAGGGTTTTTTCCCCCCCCAAAAAAATTCAGATTTGAAAAATCTAATTTGAATTTCAAATCAACAATTGCATTTTTGATGCTAAGAAACTACCCAAAGTCCCATCCCACCCTTAACGACGCTTCAAATTCTCCTGAATTTTTATTAAATATTAAGGAGGTTTAATGAAGTATTTTAAATTCTCACATTTTTTTAAGTTTTATAATTTTTCTTTGTACTTAAATAGACATTATTCAACTCTTAGCTAGTTCTTAGGAAATGTAAATAATATAAACTGAATTAATAAATTCTTAAAATATTATTTAAATAAATATTTGTGTTAAATAATTCAACACGTCTTAAAAATTTACTCAGAAAAGTTGGAACATCCCGGATTTATTTGAAATTTGAAATTTAAAGCTTGAAAATTTTACGGTTGAATTGAAAGAGGAATTATTCCAGTGGAAATGAAGGTTTGAAATTTGAAATTTTCCATCTTTTAAAACCAGATTTGGGAGGGGAACTTTTTTTCCCATTCGTAAAATTTCATATTAATAATTTTAATATATAAATCTTACCATTACATTCTACATTTAATAATGAATTTTTAAAATAAGAATTCCTATTTTTGCCCCACGTTTGGAGGCAAAATTTCAATTTTTGAAATTTCAAATTGAAAAACAAAAGCCCCCCAGTCATCATTTTAATTGATAATTGAAATTGAAGCTTTCTGTCACTGGAGGTGGCCTTAAAATTGGGGAGTTTATGTTAATTCATGGAAAGTTGTGGAAATCTATGTTAATTTTTTTACTATTATGGTAAATTTTAGCCGTTTATGGTAATTTTGTGGAAATTTATGATAATTTTAATGAGTTATGGTAAATTTTAGAAATTTATGTGGGTTTTTTTTAAATTTATGGTAATTTTTGGAAATTCCTTATAATTTCTGAATTCTAAATTCTCTCTGGGTTCTGTTAATTATAAATCCCATCCAAATTAGCAAGGGGGGGGGTGGGGTGGGTGTATCAGGCGGACCCCTCATCTCTCCCCCCCCCCCCCCCCCCACCAAGTGGTGCCTGGGGAACAGGGTCCAAAGGGGGGGAAAGGTGATGGGGAGGGGGGTAAAAAAGGGGGAGGGGAAGGGTCCAAAAAGGCAAAAAGAAGTAAAATGTGACAGGAAAAGGGGTGAAAAACAGGGAGGGAGGATTTTTTTTAAAAAAATGAGGTGGAAATGGGGCTAAAATGAGGGAAAATGAGGCAAAAAAAAAGGCAAAAAGTTAAAAAATGGTGGGAAAAGGGGGGGGGGGGGTGGGGGGGGGGCAAAAAGGACTGAAAGTCATGCAGTGATGGAAGGAAAATGGGGGGAACACCCAAAAATGCCCCAAATGCCTCAAAAAAAATGCCTCAAAAATGCCCCAAAATGCTTCAAAACGCCTCGAAACTCCTCAAAGTGCCTCAAAACCCCCCCAAAATGCCTCGAAACTCCTCAAAGTGCCTCAAAACCCCCCCCAAAATGCCTCAAAACTCCTCAACCTGCCTCAAAAATCCCCAAAGATGCCCCATTCCCGCCCCAAAACGCCCCCAAAATACCCCCAAAC